>JAVJIF010024966.1:0-61089 GCA_038442645.1 Agave tequilana | reverse complement strand
TTTATGCTAAACTTGATTTAAATCTTAATTCCATTTAGTATCTAAATTGGAACTTTAATAAGATTATGCATTATTTTCAATTGGTAATTTTTTATTAATATCAAAATTTATAATATACTTCAATTGGTATTAATATGTCTCAATTTCCAATTGGGTTTAAATTTCAATTGGTATCAATATATTTTACCTATTTGGTATCAAAATTTACCATATATTTTAATTAATATCAAAATATAAAATGTTTTCTTTCATTGGTATCAAAATGTACAAGTATTTCAATTTCAATTGGTTTCACAAATTTCCAATTTCAAATGATATCAAAGATCTTGTGATATCTCAAATTGATTTGTTGATCTAAGAAAAATTTAAAATTTGTTTTGTTTATTTACAATTGGTATCTTAAAATTTTATTTATATACAAATGGTATCTCAAAATTTGTTTAAATATTATAACAGTTTGTGTTAAGAATGTTTTGATATGTATTGTCTATATGCAAGGAGAGCTTAACATCTCTTCTATATATAGATTCATGTTGAGTGTATCTTATATTGAGGAGGTTGACATCTCTTCTTTATGTGATACACGTGTATAGGGGGAGCTTAACATCTCCACTTATGCATTGTATATTATGCGTTATGTGAGTTAGGGCTTGTCATCCCTTCTTCATGTAATGCATGTATGCAGGGAAGCTAACTTAGCGTCTTCCTCTTCATGAATGTATATCGCATATATATATATCCTTATTGTTGATTTGTTTTTCACCCCTTTGTTGATGATTGACAAAAAGGGGGAGAAAGATTTTGAGTTTATATATTCATACTTGAGTGTTTGCATATATTGAGTTTATGCATCTTATGAGTTTATATATGCATACTTGAGTTTTTTCATATATTGAGTTTATGCATTTTACAAATAGAGGGAGAATGATTTAGAATGTTTAAACAAAAAGGGGGAGAAGGTTTTTGAGAAAAAGAACTTTTGATTTATGTGTTTTCTCTCACCTTGTTTATGCATATATATTTATTTAGTTTTATGCTCTTCATTGCAATATCTATTTGTTTATTGCTATGCATGAGTTAAGGGAGAGTTTCTATGAAGCTTAACTTTAATCAATGCATATATAACTCCATGAGTTTTGTCATCATCAAAAAGGGGGAGATTGTTGGCCCAAAGGCCCATCACCCTAGTTTTGATGATGATTAACTCATGTAGTTATAGTACTAATAATCTTGTATTTAATTAGTTTCAGATATATGATCAAGATCTTAGTAGGTGTTTGTTTTTCATTGATTTTGCAAAAGGGAAAACTTACAAAAAAAGGGGTCGAGGAGCTAAATTATAAGTAATTCTTTGAAGGAAGAAGATTACAAGTAGATCCTCTGAGATTTCTGAGGAAGTGTGCCGGTAGGAATCTGATTAGCGCGCGATCACTTTATCCCTTTGATGATGTAATAGATCAAACAATCAGACTGCTGCCTGATGGGATTCCCTTCTCGCCTGGCTCGGGGAATCAGAGAATAGAAGGTTGGTAGAACCCTCTTGTTACTTCTCGAGCTGTCTCCGCTTGGGAATTCCTTCTCGCTTGGTTCCGGAGATTCCTTGAAAGGGAGGAAGATCTTAGGGTATTAGCACCCTGATTAGAGAAGTAATTCTCTGAGTTCTTGGAAGCAAGAGAGCAGATCTCTGTCTTTTTTCATCTCTTCGGGGGGTCTCGGTCCGTCTCTCCTCTGTACACCTTTGGTACGATATTTATAGAGAGAGCAGGGGTATAATTGTCCCTTGAAAATCTGAAAACAGGTTGAGTCAATCTGTTTTAATCTGGAAAGTAGCCTCGCTGCGAGGCTAGAGATAGCTTTTCTGAATCTAGGAATTGCAAGTAGTGCTGATCTCTTGATCCGCTCTGCTAAATGAGGGATGCACCCTTGATTCTTTCCAAATAACTGAAAGATTTCTTCTGATCTCCTTTCATGATTGGGAGATGTAACGCCCCGATTTCACGGATACGGGGACGTCACTGCAACGTATATACGTGGGTCAGTTTTGCCCCCACACATATACGCTAAGCATAAAAGTACAACAAGAAATCAGAGTACACAAGAAGCGTGGTATTCATACATATGCCAACACAAGAAATACACATACAAAGTTATCACAGGATATTATAAAGTATTACACATTACATGTGTATTACATCATAACCAAGTCCAAAAGAGAAATACACAAGATATACACAAAAGCTCACGAGTAGGATGGAGATCCCGTGAGTCAAAAGAGGAGCCCGGCACGAAGGAAGAAGAGCTAGCCTGCCTGCTCACTAGCGGAAGCTCAATCTACAGTGGATGGCTCCACTACGATCCAAGCTTCGAAATCTGAATATGCAAATCCAAAGGTCAAGACATATAATAGTAAACAACTATAGCCAAATGGCTAAGAGACATGAATAAGGGTTAGAACACAAGTGTAGTATATGAAGACACGTATGGTATAATCATCATGGTACAGGAAATCCAAGTAAAACTGTTTGTGTGCAAAAGTGATTGTATACGTTTAGGTCACGGTCCCATGAGACTAGTACATCGAAGGAATAATTCAAACAAGGAAACCCTCATATATATACCTTTTGTCTCATGCCACCGAATATCCAAGCGTATATAATCAGAGTTGCAATTCGTATGATAGTAACAGGAATACAGAACAATAATGATCAGGGGTCCATAACACGTGTAACGGGAGTCATAACAATAAAATATAACAGGAATCATCGCAGGTACACATAACAGAAACTATAACAGGAAACATAACTGACATCTATTGTCATTATTACTCGCCTGACTCATATATCTCGGCATGTGTCCAGGTGTGCAACCCAACACACATACATCCATATATAAGCGAGTCGAGGGTTGTTAACGGAAGCAGATGGAGAACTGACAGAGCTTCTTATAGTGGTTCACATACACCGGGGACCAATTAGTTGGTCCAACGGTTCCCACCACCTGGGACCGGTTTGGAGGCCCAAAGTCCCCCTATATGTACTCATGTGGGCCCTAAGTCCCACTATAGTCGTCCGCCATATATATATATATCATATCCATCACTATAAGCAAGATATCATTCCGGCATCCATCACTTCCTCCCATACCCATACAAGTTGTCCTTTTTATGATTTATTAACATAATTATCAGATTAAGGGAATGAGCAATATCGTAACAGTAATACATAACAGTGATCAGGTACTACATTCCCTTTATCGTGATAATTATAAGAATCGGTGTATCATGCTTGGTGTCAAGAGATAGCATGATAAGTGGTGATGTATATCTAACAAGTAACCAAACATATCAAAGAATTGATAATAGTCAGGGTAAGTCATGGCCTAACAAAAGGGTCTAGCAAATCAGGTGATATACATGTGTTAAAAGGAAACATAAAACTAACAAGTCTAAGGAATTGACAAGCGGTCGATAGTGTTAATGAACAAGTCATGAAATACTAGTTATGAAGCATAAACAGGAATAATATACCATACATGTATCAAGGGTAAGATACATAGTCAAGAAGGAAATCACAATACCAGACAGCCATAAGTTAGTCGACTAGGTTAGAATAGTAGTCGACTAATAGAAGGGTTAGTCGACTAGGAAAGTAGAGTGGTCGACTAATACTGTATTCCAGAGAGTTTGGGTTTCTGTTTCAGGAAGAGTTAGTCGACTAGGTATAATGGGTAGTCGACTAACAGGGAACTACAAGTCGACTAACAGATACTTAAGTCGACTAAGTTTGAGATACAGAGAGTTGAGTTGGTTTCAGGAGTCGACTAGGGTCAAGGGTGTAGTCGACTAGGGGTTCCAAGTCGACTATAAAATTAGGATAAGTCGACTAGGGCCGAGAGTTGGTGTTTTTGGTTCAAGGAAAATTAGTCGACTAGGGGTCAAAATGTAGTCGACTAGGGGAGTCTAGTCGACTGGTAAAATGGCTTAGTCGACTAAAACTGTGAAAATCAGAAAAGCTACGTTTCAACTAAAGTGGGTTAGTCGACTAGGTTCTAGGTTAAGTCGACTAATCCTGGGGAAAACAGGATACAGAACAGATTTTATGGTGATTGTTTGATGGGCTAAAAACATGATTTTTATAGAACATATGTACATGAAATTGTCAACACAAATATACAAGGAAGTTGCCTAGTCTTGGTGAGTAAAGATACTCACTTCGAATGGTTATGTGAAGGTTCTACGAGTTCCGAATAATCGTTGTCGACGGCTATCACCAACTAGGTCCTTGGCGATGCTTCCGACGAAGTGAGATGCGATCCAAATCCAAGGGTTGTGGTAGCTTGAGAAGAAGATGAAGGCCTTGAGGTGTTCTTTGGAATTAGGGTTTGAGATGGAGATGGAGAAGGATTTGTGAAGGTGAGAATTTTGTTGAAGTGAAGAAAAGGGAAAAGAATTGTAAAGGAAAGGATTTATATAGGTTTTGATTTTTGTAAAGGAGATGTAATTATGTAGAAGGGAGGGGTTTAATTGCAAAATAGGGGATGGGATGGGTGTCTCTCCTTGGCCACTTGGCCGGCCATGGGGAAGAGAGAGAGGGTTGCATTAATGGGGAAGGGTGTGGAGTTTGAGATATTTGTTGGAAAATTGGATTTTGTAGAATTGTGGAAAATGGAAAATCCTTTAACTTAGCAAGGAAGGAAAGGAAAATAGAGAAAAGGAAAATGGAAAAGAATTGGATAAATGAAGATATTTTCTTGGTCTCCAAAAATGAAAATATCAGAAACACAGATTCCCGAGTTAAAGTCGAGCATGCGGGAAAATATTTCGGAAAATACCGAAATCGTCCGAGATTCAAGTATCTCGGAACGACTCGCAATTTTCACCAAAAATCAATAATAATATAAGAAGACTTATAATGAAATCCTTTTTAAGAAATACTTTATAGTTTTAAATCTAAAAATCCCGGAATCAGTTACCTACCGACTCCGAAAGAATTTTCATAAAATCATAAAATTCTCAGAAAAAGTATTTAGATAGAAAATAGGATTCTAAGAAATAAAGCCTAAAGGACTTTCTAGAAATTCCTAACTGTTTGAGAAATAAAAATACTGGAATCAGTCTTCTACCGACTCCGGTGGAAAATCCATAAATTCGTAAAATCTTCAGAAAAAGGATTTAAGTAAGGAATACAATTCTAAGAAGAAATGTCTAAAGAATCTTCTAGAAATTCTAAGCAGTTTGCAAGATAAAAATTCGGGAATCGATCAGCGGCACTGGTCGACACGGTTTTGAAGAAATTCATTTTAATTCTAGAAAATTCCAGAAATTCACATAAAATCTAATATATTAGAAAATGATATTTGAAATTGAAATTGGTCAAATACGGAAAGTAAATCGAAAAATACGATCGAAAAACTGAATACGCAATTAAGTACGTATTCCGGGAACGGGGTATTACAATCTACCCACCTTACAAAAAATTGCGTCCTCGCAATTTCGCTAAGGGGTAAATTGAACACAAAGGGGACAAGGGTGAAATCAAAGGATCCGAAAAAATCAAAACAAGAATAAGATGAACACAGAAAGAACCGGGATGAACAATGATAGAATGATAAGGGAAACATATTTAGAATGATAATTAATTCAAATACAAGATCTAGGGTAGTGATTACCATGATATCCTAAGGCTCCTGCTCTGGATACTGGTCCTCCCACTCTGCTGCATCGCCTGAGGCCTCTACTGCCATGAGGTGAACTTGGCCCCTACCTTGGTCTGCTCTAGGCCTTAATCCTCTCTGCTGATGAGCATATTGCTGAGGCGGAAATGGAACTCTTCGATCCACGGGTTCAGGGTTCCTCCTCAGAGGCGGAGCTGGAAGTGCTGGGGCTGGATGAGCTGGTGCTGGAAGAGCTGGTCTGGCTGGTGTCATATGTCCAAACTTCCTGTGTGGGCAATCCCTTAGCATATGCCTCCCTGATCCACACACTACACACAATCCCTTAGCCACTCGACAATCGCTCTTATAATGTCCGGGTCTGTGGCAGTAATTGCATACAATCTGAGGAAGAGGAGATTGGAATGGTCTCTTCATCATCGGGCCATGGGTTTTCCCAACTGCATCTTCCTCATCCATCAACTCCAAAGGCCTCTTCTTGGCCTGGTTCCTCATCAAGTTCTCTTTCTTCTTCTCTAACCCACGCTC
The DNA here is from genome assembly GCA_038442645.1 of Agave tequilana. Taxonomy (NCBI): domain Eukaryota; kingdom Viridiplantae; phylum Streptophyta; class Magnoliopsida; order Asparagales; family Asparagaceae; genus Agave; species Agave tequilana. Next base: position 54,891 of record JAVJIF010024966.1, on the reverse strand, counting down.
CACTTCTCGAGCTATGGTGAGAACTTCCGAATAAGTCTTCAGCTGTTGGGGTATCAAGAAAACTTGGATATCCATCTGTAGGCCCTGCTGGAATCTGCTCGCTCGCTTCTCCTCATCCGTTACCATGTACGGAGCAAAGCGACTAAGCCTCAGAAATTCCGCGGCATACTCATCCACGGACTTGTTCCACTGCTGGAGTCTAATGAACTGCTCCTCCATATCCTTCTGAGCAGTAGCAGGGAAGAACCTGCTGTAAAAACTCTTGGAGAACGTGTCCCAAGTGACAGGTCTCTCCAATCTGGCCTCCTCTGCAAGCCACCAAGTTCTGGCTATGTCTTTCAACTGAATCTTGGCAACCTCAACTTGGTTCTCCTTTGGAACACGGGCGGCGTTCAGTAGATCTGTAGTGTCCGTCAACCATTGCTCAGCATCTAATGGTTTCTCGCTTCCCGTGAATATAGCAGGCTGTAGTTTTCTGAAGTCCGATACATTCCCCGGCCTCTGTTCCTTTGGAGCTGCCAACTCCTGCCGGAGAAGTTCCGTCTGCCGCTGCTGGTTCTCCATCATAGTTTGAATGACCCTTAGGATATCCACATTCTCTCCTGTGGGTCCATTCGATGCTGATCCAGAGTTGTTGCGACCCGATCTCCTCTCCATACTAGGATGGCTAAAGATAACTGGAAGGAGTTTGGAAAAATGGAAGGAGTTTAGAATATGAGGGATGGAATCAAGAATAACTAGACAAATCAAGAAGGACTAGATAACTTTGTACATTATAGTTGGCATTAGCAAATTTCTAAAATTTGCTACTGGTTGTACTTTAGGTTTGAGAGCCTAGGCTCTGATACCAACCTGTAACGCCCCGATTTCACGGATACGGGGACGTCACTGCAACGTATATACGTGGGTCAGTTTTGCCCCCACACATATACGCTAAGCATAAAAGTACAACAAGAAATCAGAGTACACACGAAGCGTGGTATTCATACATATGCCAACACAAGAAATACACATACAAAGTTATCACAGGATATTATAAAGTATTACACATTACATGTGTATTACATCATAACCAAGTCCAAAAGAGAAATACACAAGATATACACAAAAGCTCACGAGTAGGATGGAGATCCCGTGAGTCAAAAGAGGAGCCCGGCACGAAGGAAGAAGAGCTAGCCTGCCTGCTCACTAGCGGAAGCTCAATCTACAGTGGATGGCTCCACTACGATCCAAGCTTCGAAATCTGAATATGCAAATCCAAAGGTCAAGACATATAATAGTAAACAACTATAGCCAAATGGCTAAGAGACATGAATAAGGGTTAGAACACAAGTGTAGTATATGAAGACACGTATGGTATAATCATCATGGTACAGGAAATCCAAGTAAAACTGTTTGTGTGCAAAAGTGATTGTATACGTTTAGGTCACGGTCCCATGAGACTAGTACATCGAAGGAATAATCCAAACAAGGAAACCCTCATATATATACCTTTTGTCTCATGCCACCGAATATCCAAGCGTATATAATCAGAGTTGCAATTCGTATGATAGTAACAGGAATACAGAACAATAATGATCAGGGGTCCATAACACGTGTAACGGGAGTCATAACAATAAAATATAACAGGAATCATCGCAGGTACACATAATAGAAACTATAACAGGAAACATAACTGACATCTATTGTCATTATTACTCGCCTGACTCATATATCTCGGCATGTGTCCAGGTGTGCACCCCAACACACATACATCCATATATAAGCGAGTCGAGGGTTGTTAACGGAAGCAGATGGAGAACTGACAGAGCTTCTTATAGTGGTTCACATACACCGGGGACCAATTAGTTGGTCCAACGGTTCCCACCACCTGGGACCGGTTTGGAGGCCCAAAGTCCCCCTATATGTACTCATGTGGGCCCTAAGTCCCACTATAGTCGTCCGCCATATATATATATATCATATCCATCACTATAAGCAAGATATCATTCCGGCATCCATCACTTCCTCCCATACCCATACAAGTTGTCCTTTTTATGATTTATTAACATAATTATCAGATTAAGGGAATGAGCAATATCGTAACAGTAATACATAACAGTGATCAGGTACTACATTCCCTTTATCGTGATAATTATAAGAATCGGTGTATCATGTTTGGTGTCAAGAGATAGCATGATAAGTGGTGATGTATATCTAACAAGTAACCAAACATATCAAAGAATTGATAATAGTCAGGGTAAGTCATGGCCTAACAAAAGGGTCTAGCAAATCAGGTGATATACATGTGTTAAAAGGAAACATAAAACTAACAAGTCTAAGGAATTGACAAGCGGTCGATAGTGTTAATGAACAAGTCATGAAATACTAGTTATGAAGCATAAACAGGAATAATATACCATACATGTATCAAGGGTAAGATACATAGTCAAGAAGGAAATCACAATACCAGACAGCCATAAGTTAGTCGACTAGGTTAGAATAGTAGTCGACTAATAGAAGGGTTAGTCGACTAGGAAAGTAGAGTGGTCGACTAATACTGTATTCCAGAGAGTTTGGGTTTCTGTTTCAGGAAGAGTTAGTCGACTAGGTATAATGGGTAGTCGACTAACAGGGAACTACAAGTCGACTAACAGATACTTAAGTCGACTAAGTTTGAGATACAGAGAGTTGAGTTGGTTTCAGGAGTCGACTAGGGTCAAGGGTGTAGTCGACTAGGGGTTCCAAGTCGACTATAAAATTAGGATAAGTCGACTAGGGCCGAGAGTTGGTGTTTTTGGTTCAAGGAAAATTAGTCGACTAGGGGTCAAAATGTAGTCGACTAGGGGAGTCTAGTCGACTGGTAAAATGGCTTAGTCGACTAAAACTGTGAAAATCAGAAAAGCTACGTTTCAACTAAAGTGGGTTAGTCGACTAGGTTCTAGGTTAAGTCGACTAATCCTGGGGAAAACAGGATACAGAACAGATTTTATGGTGATTGTTTGATGGGCTAAAAACATGATTTTTATAGAACATATGTACATGAAATTGTCAACACAAATATACAAGGAAGTTGCCTAGTCTTGGTGAGTAAAGATACTCACTTCGAATGGTTATGTGAAGGTTCTACGAGTTCCGAATAATCGTTGTCGACGGCTATCACCAACTAGGTCCTTGGCGATGCTTCCGACGAAGTGAGATGCGATCCAAATCCAAGGGTTGTGGTAGCTTGAGAAGAAGATGAAGGCCTTGAGGTGTTCTTTGGAATTAGGGTTTGAGATGGAGATGGAGAAGGATTTGTGAAGGTGAGAATTTTGTTGAAGTGAAGAAAAGGGAAAAGAATTGTAAAGGAAAGGATTTATATAGGTTTTGATTTTTGTAAAGGAGATGTAATTATGTAGAAGGGAGGGGTTTAATTGCAAAATAGGGGATGGGATGGGTGTCTCTCCTTGGCCACTTGGCCGGCCATGGGAAGAGAGAGAGGGTTGCATTAATGGGGAAGGGTGTGGAGTTTGAGATATTTGTTGGAAAATTGGGATTTTGTAGAATTGTGGAAAATGGAAAATCCTTTAACTTAGCAAGGAAGGAAAGGAAAATAGAGAAAAGGAAAATGGAAAAGAATTGGATAAATGAAGATATTTCTTGGTCTCCAAAAATGAAAATATCAGAAACACAGATTCCCGAGTTAAAGTCGAGCATGCGGGAAAATATTTCGGAAAATACCGAAATCGTCCGAGATTCAAGTATCTCGGAACGACTCGCAATTTTCACCAAAAATCAATAATAATATAAGAAGACTTATAATGAAATCCTTTTTAAGAAATACTTTATAGTTTTAAATCTAAAAATCCCGGAATCAGTTACCTACCGACTCCGAAAGAATTTTCATAAAATCATAAAATTCTCAGAAAAAGTATTTAGATAGAAAATAGGATTCTAAGAAATAAAGCCTAAAGGACTTTCTAGAAATTCCTAACTGTTTGAGAAATAAAAATACTGGAATCAGTCTTCTACCGACTCCGGTGGAAAATCCATAAATTCGTAAAATCTTCAGAAAAAGGATTTAAGTAAGGAATACAATTCTAAGAAGAAATGTCTAAAGAATCTTCTAGAAATTCTAAGCAGTTTGCAAGATAAAAATTCGGGAATCGATCAGCGGCACTAGTCGACACCGGTTTTGAAGAAATTCATTTTAATTCTAGAAAATTCCAGAAATTCACATAAAATCTAATATATTAGAAAATGATATTTGAAATTGAAATTGGTCAAATACGGAAAGTAAATCGAAAAATACGATCGAAAAACTGAATACGCAATTAAGTACGTATTCCGGGAACGGGGTATTACAGGAGAGTTAAAAGATTATGGCAAACAACTGCCAAATCTGATCTCAATTAGATTTTATCTCATCTAGATTTGATCTCATCTGGAGATTTGATTGGTCAAATGTGACCATAGAAGACCCGCAATGGAGCTGTCACGTTGAGCTCACAGTGGAGCTGGAATGAGCATCTAGCGAGGTTAGAAGAAAGCTCCTTAGCAGAGCTGGATAATTTTGTGGCGAAGTTACCTTATCAATTACCCTTTTGCGCAGCTGTATGGGTGTTTCGAGCGAAGCTAACTCTCTGCAGAGTTAACTGAATATTTCTGTGCGAAGTTGTAAGTTAGCTCGCAATGAGACTGTGAAGGAGCTTCTTGCGATGCTAAGCAGCTTTGGCTTCTTATGCGAGACTTTATCTCGTGGGCCCGTGCGAGACTAAGTGTTGAGCTAACTTAGTGTCTCTGGACCTGTCTGGGCCTTCTCACGAGCTTTTCTTGGCTTACTGTCTGCTTTGCTGGATTAGTAGAATTCAAGTTGCTAATTCGTCCCCTTTGAGATGGGTGAAGAACTGATCGTCAGCTTGTCTGCCGCTTGTCTTTTGTAGATGTCAACAAGTTAGACATTGTTCAGGCCAGTTAACAATCTTGTCTTTTTTAGAGTGTCAACAAGACCCCTTCAAAGTTTTCGTGAGTCTGTAATGAAATGGTTCAGATTCTGAAATATTTTGAACTACTTTAATTGATGATATGCGAACGTCGCCATAATGGTTGAGTTCAACTCTGCTTTCAATCCTGCTTCCGGATTGGAATAAGTTCACTGATAAATTGCGTAGATTCGCGATTCTGAGTAGCTTCACGTCTGAATAGCTTCTGTTAACTCAGTGTTTGGAACGACGTTCCTTCCCCGAGGCTAACTGCTCTTCGGCTAGTTACAAGAGGGATTATTCCCTTTCTCGAGGTTGAAATAACCTCTCTTGCTTTTAACGAGGGAGATTGTTCCTTTCCTCGAGGCTAAGCATTTAAATGCTTTAAATTTGCCCGCGCTTCTAGACTTGAAGTGGCAGCGGCGTGGTCAGGCCATGAGGCCTATAAATAGGACACTTGAAGTCCTCTTCAGAGAAACATACTTTTCTCTTTCTGAAAAGTGTGTCCATGACATTCCTTCGTTGCCCAGGAAAGGAGACTCAGATCTCTGAAATAGTGGGGGCGCCTACTCTGGTCATGAACCGGCCAAGAGCTGGTAAGTCTCGGTCAGCTGATGACTTTCAAGGGATCATCTCCCTTAGCTTTCTAGCTATCTTAGGGATCGATTTCCCTTGTTCTTCATTCTGTATCTGACTAATTTGCAGAGAAAGGCTTCAACCCTATTTTCCAGCTTCTCGGCGAAGCTATCATCCTCGCTTGATTAGAAACAGACTTTCCCATGTAGGGTTCCTGTCTTGATCTAGTTAAATCATCCACATAGGCAAGAATTGAGACTTAGTCTCTTCAAGGTTGAGCCAGTCTTGCCATATAGGTGGGGCTAAGACTGTGTCCCTCTGGACCAGTCTGGCTTAGCCATATAGGCGAGGTTAGGACTTGGCCCTTTTTAATACTCCTTCAGTCTAACTGCCTTAGGCGGAGCTAAGACTTGGCTTATGCTGAGCTAGCCTATCCTCACTGTGCAAGCGAGGCTATCCTCTGCGTAATTGAAGTACCACTGGATCGGATATGAACTGATTCGCCCAAAGAATTCGACTTAGCATTTCATCTTTGCTGTTTCTCTTTGATTTAATGCTAACCTGTTTCCAATTTGCAGTGTAGCGAACTGTGTCTGCGGCCTTTTGTCTTGATGAAAGAGACCAAAAACTTGCCTCTTGATCTTCCAGTTGAAACTTTAATCCTAAGCAGGAGGAACATACTGGAGCAATTGATGCGAGTTCCAAGAAGAGGTTGGCAGTTGCTTATCCGAGATGATCCACTCCGAGAAGGGGCTGGTAGTCGCTTATCCGAGATGATCCATTTCGGGAAGGCGGACGTCACCTATAAGGTCTCGGATCTTTCCTTTGCCAATTTTCATCAAAGAAGATCCAGTTTTCTGATGGCAACCGGTCCTTTCGAGGAGGCGACATTTAGGCAATCATCCGCCTATAAAACCCGATTACGCTAAAAGATAAGACACCACTTCCCTTTGAATTTTCAGAGAACTCCAAATCTCTTCTTCTTCTTTCTTCTTCGTTCAAGCACTTCTTCAGTTCTCCAATGGCTCCCAAAAGACGGGCAGGAAAAGAGGTAGCAACCTCTACGACGGAGGGTCCTTCTCCTCCTCCGGTTATCGAACGACCTATCGCGGATAGGGATCTTTCCCTTTTGTTCAGAGATTTTCATCTCTTTTTTAAAGCTAATTCCTGGCTATTCCATGATGAATCTAGAACGATTCATTGTCATCTAGTGATCTCAGGGAGTTCAAGTCCCTTCATTTCCCTTGATTTCTTGATTGGGAATCTAAGAACCGAAGGGGTTTCTTCTTGAAGCTTATATGCGAAGCTAACCCTTAGGCAGTTCACATCCTTTCGAATGATAGGATGCAAAGCTAACCCTCAGAGCGTAGCTAAAAAGGACCTCAATGCCTTAAGATAATTTTTAGGCAACAGTACCTTTCTGACGAAGTTAGCCCCTGGGGCTTTGTCGCGTTCTTTGTCCAAGGTCAAGCTTCTAGAGCGAAGCTAATACTTAGATACTTTTCTGCATCCTGCCTTCATGTGGAGTGCGGAGTTAAGCTGTAGCTGCGAAGCTGAGCTTCGGGGCGAGCTAAAGCTAGGCTTGTCTCGCTTGCGGGGTGAAGCTATGCCTTAAAATTTTTTTGATTTGGCTTTCTCTTGCCAACTGAACTAATTAAGTTTCGTCTTGTCTCTGCAGTGCACTATACTCCTGGCCCTTTGAATAGTCTTTTCGGAATGGCCAGAGAGTTGGATGGCAATGTTAGCCTGCAGTTCCAAGGGCAGGCTTAACTATTCAGCGAGCGGAGCGCTCCTGGTCGGGATGCACTTATTCATGCTGGGGATCAGCGCACCATGAGGAGCATCTTAACTACTGCTCTCCTTGAAGATTCTGACCGAAGAATCTATCGAAAGCCCGGCTTCATGTTTGCCGACAATGATCACCAGCTGCTAGCCGGAGAGGGGTAGTGGATTTTCAAACTGAATGGTGAGAAGTATTATCTCCCATCTAGAAAGCGCCACTTTCCCTTGTCCTTCTTTTAGTGTGTGACGAGGGCTCGAAAGATGCAGTGGCAAGTAACGCGGACTACTGATTTCGTTCACGTGGGGAAGTTGATAGCTCTGTCTCCTGGTTATACAAGGGCGGGTCCTCCTCACTGCATATTGGGTCTCCACCCTGGGAACGTACTTCTGGACATCCCAGTGGGAGAAAATCCCACAGTGGCTCAGACTTTCGGGAATCGGTTCTTTAAGGCTCACTGTAATTACCCGACCACTGATTTCAGGACCCTTGGGTGGATTCATCCCCTAAAGCATGGTGGAGGGACTTGACTTTATATATCCTTGCCTATTTTGAAGAGGATCTGGAGAGGCTGGGACTCTACGAGGCCGTCAGGGTGACCTGTTACGGTATTCAGATGAGTGTAGCGAACTTCTACACCATCTTTGAGTTGTACTGCCCGGGTACAGGGACCTTCTTCACCCCTGTTGGCGAATTGGGCATGGCTTTGCACGAGATGTGGGAAGTCTCTGCTCTGCCTTTGGGGTCTCTCCCATATGAAGAATATTTCCCGAGCGAGGCGGAATTGGCACTTCTAGAGAAGCAGGAGCCCGCCGGGTTTGAGACTTACCGGGAGTTGATGTGCCACCTTTACATTTCCTCAAGCATGCATGGGAGCCATAAGGGAGCTTCATGCAGTTTGAAGAGCTGAGAAAATTATTTGTTCCCTGACCTGGAAGCTACTCCCGAAGCAGCTCATTGTGGAGTTGCAGATGAAGACATCTTTCGTAGGATGCAAGAGCACTCTCAAGGGGATTTGATTCTGGAAGAAGATGACAGACCCTATGAGAAAGGTGATATTCTTTGGAGTTTCCACCACCAGGCTCATCGACCGACGTCCCGAAAGGCACTTCTAGCTGGCTTTTTAATGGTTTGGTTGAAGAGATGCGTGGTGCCATCTCCGTCTGGCTACGTCATTCATCCAACTGTGTTATTACTGGCTATTCATCTAGTCCATGGTCGTTCTCTTGGATTTCTTCCAGCAATAGTGTGCTGTATTCAAAAAGGCCTTCGTGCATTGACGGAGGCTTTATGTAGGCCACCAATGACGAAGCGGGGAAATGGGACTATCTTGCCTTGCGACGGACAAAACCCCAGAATTGGTTTGCCATATACTTATTTGATGGTATGGTTCGCCCTTCACTGCCCCTCTATTATACAAGCCGGTGAGGAGCCCCAGGTGTTCGAATGGTGCTTCTCCGTCGATTCGAGGGGTGTTCGTGGTCACGGACTTATGTGGCTGCGGTCCGCAAACTGCTGTGCCGTCATGACGTCTACAGCTTTTTTCGATGCTTTCCCTACATTCGTGATGCAGGCTATGGTGAAGAATTCAAGGATGTAGGGGAAAGGCAGACGTCGTTGAGTCGGGGAGTCTTCGAATGGCTGGTTAGCATCCGGCCATCCCACTTGTTGTATAGAAGCGGGGACACCTGTTACCTGGAGCCCTATGTTCCGAGTCAGTTTGCTCGTCAGTTTGGGCATGACCAACTGTACGTAGGTAATCCGAACATCAGCCTGGCCTTCTTGGGGACCCTCATCGATGGAGCTCGTACCTAGCATTTTTATATTGCTGGCTGTACTGAGGCGCGGCTGTGCATGCCGCTGAGGACTCCGAACCTTCTGACGACCCGGAGATTCTGCCAGTGGTATAGAACTTCGAACTCCACACCAACTGGGTTTTCTATTAATTCCTTTGGTATGAAGTTGATCTCTCAGCGGTTGAAGCAGAAGGTCACTGAGAGAAGCGAGGCCAAGAGGGTCCGCGTGCCAGGCCTCAGGGAATTCATTGCTGTTGATGATAGCGAGGCCTCGGATGCAGGAAGTCCCTGCTTTGAAGGGGATACATGTGTTGAGACTCCAGCAGCTGTTTCTAGTGGGGTAGGCACAGTCCCCATGGAAGATGTAGAGGTGGAGGATTTGGAGGAAGAAGATCCCGATGTCCACTTCAAACGAAAGTGGCAAGGCGGATCTTGCAGGAAGAGGGTAGTGAAGAAGCCTCGTCGCTACGCTCCTACTGTTATTGCAGAGGGCGAATCATCTGTAGTGCCTCCTCCTCCTGCTCCATTAGTCATTAAGCTGTCGGCTCCTAGGCAGACCGCTAGTAAAGCTATTCCGGACCCTAGTAAGATCAGCTCTATTCTTGCAATACACTTTTATATATTCCATACAGCTCATTGTTTACTTCATGACTCAGGAACCGAGACGGTGAGGGACCCGAGAGCCGAGGTCGCAGGAGAACAGGGGGAGCATTATGATCCCCTGTTCACTTATAGAGAAGGCGATAAGGCTAGCTATTTTGCCGTCTCGGAAGAATCTGGCGGTGATGCGGCCGATGTAGGTCCTTTAGGTGCTGGGACCTCAAAAGGAAGCCCCATGGCCTCCAGCTCTATCGGATGGACCACCGAGGGTTCAGCGAGCGAAGGTAGGCCGACCATCCGTGTTGACTCTGCCAAAGACTTTCCTATGGAGACTGAGGGGACTGATGCCGCGGTCGAGGAAGTTCGGAGAGAAACTACGGCCAAAGAGACTGAGGCGATATCATCTTTTGGTAGTGCTTTGACCTTTTGTAAGTAATTCTTTCCTGATATCGATCATACTTTGCTTAAATAGAGTCTTACTATAGGTGTTCCGCCCTTGGGTGCATCGACTTTAAGAGAGCCAACCAATCTTCCTGAGGGAATCAGGGGTGAAGTAAGTACTTCAACTACGACGGATGCTGCTGAGTTGGATGCTTTGTATCACGGCTTGCCCTCTTATCACCCTGAACCGAAAAGTGGCATTAAAGAGACTGAGGGATGGTGGTTACGGAACCAATGTCACTTCCCACTACATTGGCAAGTGAACTGCCAGTGGTTACGCCAGCGCTGCCTATCCTGCCAATTGCGAAGCTGAAGGCGATTGCCAGTCCTACTTCTCCAACACTGGTGGTTGAGCCAACTCTCCCAGAAGTCGTCACCAGTCCTACGTCGATTGTGGCTAGTGTATTGGTTTCAATGAGGACTCCTCCGAGATCACCGGCGACTCCTCATATTGCTCTAGCCAGTGCTTCTACTATTCCTTCCACAGTGATGTCAGTGAAACTGGTGGAAGTTTTGTCTTCAGAGGCTACTTGTTCACCAGGAGTAATTGAGGCCGAGAATGAATTCGTGGTTGAGCTAGTCGACAGCTTTTATAAGGGTTTTAAGCGCTTGGTCTTGAAGGGCTCTACTACCTCATTCTCTGCTTTAAAGGTGGTCCTCTCCCGAAGCATTGATAGTATCAAGACTTTGGAGGGGACGACCAGGCCGCCACATTGGAGCTTCTGGTGGACAGGCTTGAGAGGGATGTGGATGAATGGTGCCGTTTTAGCCATTCAGATCTGGAATCTTCAGTTAACGAACAGCTTGCGCACCTTGCTGTTCAAATGCATGAAGCCCATCTTGCCGCTCGAGAAGCAGCCAAGGCAATTTTCTCTGACCTGAAAACCTTGGAGATGAGGAAAGTAGAACTTGGGATGCCATAGATGCTTCTAACATCGCTTTTCTTGACGCCGAGGATAAGATTGAAAAGGCCAAGGAAATGATCAGGAAGGCTAATCTTCTTTTGTCCAAGGCCGAACCGGTGCGTCTTGAAGAGATTGCTCTGCTAGAGCAGCTTAAGGCTCAAATTGATGAAGTCCTGCTGCAGGAGCTAGCACAGAGGGTAACTCTGGCTGAGATTGAGGCTCGCTTATCCCAAACAACAAGCTTTAATGAGGTTGAGTTGAGGTCGCAGGCACTTATCAGGGCTACTGAGGAGAGGAAGAATAGGCTGGCTACTCTTGAAGAACGGATCAAGTCTTACGAAGCGCCCTCATAGCTTGTAATCCGAGCATCCATGTATTCCTCTTTTGAAATCAATAAAAAGTAATTTTATTTGATTCCCCTATTGTATTTCCAACTTGTTGTATTTTTTTGAATTTTCAATCCTTATTTTCAAGGAAGTGGAATAACAGTATAACTAAACTAATCAGTGGCGATAAACTGATAGTGTTAGTCACACATTAAATAAATAGTCCTTACTGGACTAAAAGGTGAGACTTGGCTATCTGTCGATTCAGAGGTCGCAGGGACGTAACCGATTGAGAAGCCACCAAGCTTAAAATTTTGTCATTCAGAGGTGACGAACTGGACATGATGACAAAGAAATAGTCCCTACTGGACTGGAAGCTAAGACTTGGCTATCTGTCGGTTCAGAGGTAACAAGGACGTAACTAATGGAGAAGCCACCAAGCTCAAAGTTTTGTCATTCAGAGGTGACGAACTGGATATAATGATAAAGAAATAGTCCCTACTGGACTGTAAGATGAGACTTGGCTATCTGTCGGTTCAGAGGTCACAGGGATGTAACCGATTGAGAAGCCAGCAAGCTCGAAATTTTGTCATTCAGAGGTGACGAACTAGACATGATGACAAAGGAATAGTCCCTACTGGATTGGAAGGTGAGACTTGGCTATCTGTCGGTTCAGAAGTCACAGGGACGTAACTGATTGAGAAGCCACCAAGCTAGAAATTTGTCATTTAGAGGTGACGAACTGGACATGATGACAAAAAAATAGTCCCTACTAGACTGAAAGGTGAGACTTGGCTATCTGTCGGTTCAGAGATCGCAGGGACGTAATCGATTGAGAAGCCACCAAGCTCGAAATTTTGTCATTCAGAGGTGACAAACTGGACATGATGACAAAGGAATAGTTCCATTGGGAGAAATTAGACTTGATTATTAACTCCATGTGGATTTTGTATCTCTTTCAGATGTTGTTTGGAAGAAATTGTCAGAGGTATATTGTTAACGTGACATCCAGAAAAGTCTATTGAGGACTGATTATTAGAAACCCACTGGGGAGTTAGGAAATGAATCCCATAAGAGATTACATGTCAGAGGTAATCGTTAACGTGACAAAAAGAACTCTGTGGGGATTTGTAAAGCAATTTGTCAGAGGTGTAATGTTAACTTGACAAGAATTCATTTACTGTTAGAGGTGCTTGAACATAACAATAATTTGAGTGGACCTGTCGTTCTGTTGAAAAGAATGACAAGCGGGATTATTCACTGGGGATATTGGCTTTTATCCGTTGGGGAGTAAATTGTAGTCTTGCTACCAGAGGTTTAGTGTTAACATGATAGGTTAGACTCGTCATCTTGCAAGGGATTTGAATACCTTTATATGTGGTCTCACCATTCCATGGACGGGAATTGGTAAGTGATTTTAGAGAGGGAATCAAATGGGAACAGGTACCTTAGAATTTTTAGCAAATCCTCAGCTGTCAACGGATTTGGTATGCCTTTATCAACTACCGTTTGGGCCGGGCTAGCCATGCTATTCCCCTCAGCATGATGAGTTGTCAAGGACTTATGTTGGGCTTAAAGGCCAACATTTTTCTTTATCCTTAACCGTTAGAGGTGTTGGATTATTCGATTACTGTATTTGTAACCTTGATTCTTCTTTGGGACAACCAGTGTACGATCAGCTCGATACTAGTTTACGGTCTACGATCTCGTTTAGAGAAAGAGATGAGTGCTCCTTCTACATATCTTGGATTTGAAGGTCTTGATCAGAGGTGTAATGTTAACTTGATCATGAGAAGGATCCTATCAAGGATAATACTTCTTTAAGAACTTGCCGTTGATTGGCATCATGAGTAAATCACCATCTGAAGTCATATGGCGATATGCCCCGTTTGAATAGTCTGCTTCTATTACAAACGGTCCATCCCATTTGGGCTGAAATTTGCCTTTGATTTTATGCGTCATGATCATCGGTCGTCTGACGGTTAAAACCAAATCTCTTTTCTGGAAGACTCTTTGCTTGACCTTCTTATTGAAGGCTTTTGAGATCCGGGCTTGATACAACTCAATGTGTTGCTGAGCTTGTAACCCCTTCTCATCTAGGGCTTCGAGCTTTTGAAGACGCAACCGATCATTATCCTCTGTTGTCATCTTAGTCATTAAAGTGACTCGCAATGATGGCATTTGGATTTCTAGTGGTATGACCGCTTCACATCTGTACACCAGGAAAAAAGGCGTATTGCCTGTGGGGGTCTGAACCGTGGTTCGGTAGGCCCAAAGACATTCACTAAGCTTCTCATTCCAGTCTCGCTTATTTGATGAAATGAATTTTTTGAGTAGCTTATGAAAGGAACACCTAGAGGGGGGGTGAATAGGTGTTTGTGCTAATCTAAAACTAAATGCAAAACTAAGTGCGCTAAATGCAGAAGCTAATGCAAATTTTGCAAACACACTTAGTACAATCAACAAGTGTAGCCGAATTCCCCGTGAAGGGCTCTGGACTAACTCCTCTTGATTCCTCTTGAATGGGTTGAGGTGCTATGTGAAGCTCTTGTTGATTAGGTACAAGTGAGGCACACACAAACAACCAAGCATATACAAGATATAGCAATGTGAATTATGCAAGGCACAACACAAGCAAATAGATATGATATGACAATATGAATTATGCTCAACACAAGCAATATATGATATGAATGAGGAATGATGCTTTGCACAAATAAATGAGAGAGAGAGAGTTGAGAGATATTGGATCAAACGCAAACACACGGATATGTTTCGAGGTTCGAGCACCCTTGCTCTACATCCCCGCCTACACCACCGTGTAGGATTTCCAATCCACTATACCGTCCACCGAGGACTCCCACCGAGGGAACCTTCACCGAGAAGGATTTGTACAACAATGGAGTACCTAATTCCTCTCTCAAACAAACACCTCCTCACACAAGAGGGGTAGGCCCTTAGCCAAAACAACCACAACAGCCAACACCTCTACCGAAGAGGCTTTACAACCAAACTCCACCTCTCACTAGAGGGAGTAAACACCAATCTCCACCTCACAATAGAGGGAGCAAACCAACAACCCAAATCACAACCTCAACCTCAACCAAAGAGGGAGCAACCAAGAAATCAAGGGTTTACAATAGGTGGTCTCTTTCAACCACAAACCTCTTTCCTTTTCTTTTTCCACAAAACAAATGATCCTAATAGATTAGGATAGAAGATAGCTCAAGTGTGAAAAACTAGGTGTTTGGAAAACAAGCAACAAAGAAAAACACTTGGGAAAATTCTTGCAAAAGATATAGAATGAAAACCAAGACAAATCTCCCAAAATATTCTTTTCTTTGATTTTTCCAAAAACCTAAAAACAAATAAGATGAATTTTTTTGGCTCAAAACTCATTTAAAAACTCTTTTAAAACAATAGAGAAAGTCTGGAAATTTTGTCTCTAAAAACCTTAGCCAAAAACCCAAAGAGATGGGGTTTTTATAGGCCCATCAGAAAACTAGCCGTTAGAGCTGAGCTGGCAGCTCTGACAGGCAACGGTCGACCGGCCCGGTCGACCGCCAACGGTCAGAAATATGACCGTTGGGCAACTGCGGTCGACTGGCCCGGTCGACCGAAACAAACAGAGAGCACTGTAAGTGCCCGGTCGACCCGAGCGATCGACCGTCCCAGTGCCTCCAAACGTGCACAGATTTGTGCATGTCGGTCGACCGGCCCGGTCGACCGACTTCACCCAAGTCGACTAGGTCAGGTTGACTAGTCGACTGATTGAAGCCTGGAACAGAAATCTGGGTCAGAAAAATAGTGTAAAATATTTTTCTAAAAATCTTTTAACACTTCTAAAAATCACCAGAAATAGTTTTATCATTTTATATGGAAACACAAACTTGTGATAAAAATTTTAAGACATATATCAATCATATCAATTCATTTTTGAGTCTTGTAAAGTTTATCAAAAACCAACACTTGTATTTTTATCAAACTTGATTTTCAACACATGAATAGGGATATCAAAATAAGTTTGTCTAGCAAGTTAAACCATGTATGTATATCTAGAATACATCTAATATACATAGAAATAAAGTAAACTTGTTTTGATCTACTATTCATGAAAACCAAATCCAAAACATGAAAACGTGTGTGTTGTGCACTTGAGCATATCAACTATACTAAGCTTTACAAATTGATCTAAACACACTAACTAAACTATGGATACCTAAGTCTTCTTGATGACCTTCCATCTTCAAGTTGACTTGCTCCAAAACTCCATCCATGGGCTAGGCAATGTGTGATCTTGATGCTTTGGCCTTGGAATCATCATGAAAAGCTTCTAAACACCTTGTTGAAGCTAATCACCAACTAATATCTTGGTTAATGATCTGAAACTTAAACAACATAAGATTATTAGTAAACATAACTACATGAGTTAATCATCATCAAAACTAGGGTGGAAGGCCTTTGGGCCAACTATCTCCCCCTTTTTGATGATGACAAAACTCATGGAGTTATATATGCATGGATTAAAGTTAAGCTTCAAAGAAGCTCCCCTTAACTCATGCATAGACATAAATAATAAGATATGGAAATGAAGCACATGAATATGTATGCAAGTATGGAGATAAAACATGCACCAAGCATAAATCAAAATCTTTATCTCCTATTTGCAATACAAAAACATATATGCATAAATAACAAGGAAGACAAATACTTCTCCCCCTTAAGCAATGAAAACATGCATATAAACTCAAATACTTCTCCCCCTTTTTTGTCAATCATAAATAAAGGGTTCAAAGTAAAATCAAATCAAACAAAATTTTCTCCCCCTTTTTGTCAAACAAAAAGATCAAGAAGGGGTTAAACAATCCAAACAATAAAATGAGGGGTAAAAATCTTTCTCCCCTTTTAAGTCAATCAAAACAATAAAACAATGTTCTCCCC
Source organism: Agave tequilana (assembly GCA_038442645.1). Classification (NCBI taxonomy): domain Eukaryota; kingdom Viridiplantae; phylum Streptophyta; class Magnoliopsida; order Asparagales; family Asparagaceae; genus Agave; species Agave tequilana. The sequence goes on along the minus strand of JAVJIF010024966.1, from coordinate 38,583 downwards.
CTTTTGTCTAAAACAAAAAAAGGTCAATAAGGGGTGACTATAAACAACATGATATCAATAGATAATATGTCAATGAAGCATCTTGATATCAATTGAAAATAAACAAAGATCAATAGATGTTATATGCTATATACATTTGAAGAGGAAGACGCTAAGTTAGCTTCCCTACACATATGCATTACATGAAAGAGGGATGTTAAGCCCTAATTCACATAACACACATTATGTAATGCATAAGAGGAGATGTGAAGCTCCCCCTACACACGTGTACCACATAACTAAGAGATGTTAAGCTCTTCAATACAAGATACACTCATCATGAATCTATATGCATATAGTCAATACAAATCAAAACTTTTGTATTTTTCCCAAAAAAATTTTTAGATACCAATTTTAAGCAAAAACACATGAAACATCTTGATATCAATTGAAATTAAACATAATAAATTTTGAATATCTAAACAAAATTTTGATACTAATTGTAGATAATTTTCATATTAAACATATGATACCAATATGAAATTTTCAATCATAAAGTAAGGAGTGGGAAACAAATACCAATTGAAGAATCACCAATTGAAAGACAAAATTAAATTTTCTCCCCCTTTATGAAATACCAACTAAAAAGATGCATGGGCTTGATACCAATTTAAAAGTAATCAATTGAAACAAAATTGAAGCTCAAGCACTAGCATAAACAAGATTTTGTGAAAAATTTGTATCTTAAGCACAAATAAAACAAGTATATGTGTATGAAATAGAATGAGTACCAATCACCAATAGATGATACCAATTGAAAATATACATACACAATAAACATATGAGTATACACAAAGATCAAAATGATACCAATTTGAAAGAGTTCAATGATACCAATTGACATAACAATAAAAGCATGGTATAACTCATATAATCTATACCTCCCATCTCATGATCAAGTTTAAAATGATTTTCATAGTATAGCATACTTGTGCATGATCTCCCATCCAACCGCCCTTAGAAGGTAGGGGTTTTCAAAAATAGATTTGAAAATAAGCTTTGTTTGAAAAAACTCTACCAAAATGAAGAATACCGTAACTAGTTAAATGGAAAAACTTTTAAACTAGTACGAAATCCTTCAAGTAAGGAATAAAAACAAATATATATCATGAAAATATGAAATTCACAAGATAGTCAACACTCATAATTAATTAAGCATAAATATGACTCATGAAAATAAAATATGAGCAAGCAATAAAAGTGAGTGTACAAATAAAGTGTGAATATCATAATTATGAAAATTTTTCATTAAGCTCAATTATTCCTTAAACATGAAAACATCCAAAATATGAAAATCATTAAAACTTATTTAATCTTCAAGGTATATGTATGTCTAATACAAACTAAAGTATACATACATATCCAAAACACAATGAGTCCACAAAAATATATGCATTAAGGCACGTGGCTCAAAAAGGATAAACATGTATATCTAATAGTTTGGACAAGATAGACATATACATGAAGTTAAACAATTAAACACAAAATCAAGAAAAGCTAAATCTTCACCAAAACACATTTCATTTCAAGGTATATGTATGAATTGTCAACACAATAAGTATACATACATATCCCTAAACACAATTGAGTCCATATATAGATTTGCATGAAAGGCAAATGACTCAAGGGGTATACATGTATATCTTAAAGTTTGGCAAAATACACATATACATGAATTGAAAACTTATACACATAAAACAAATCAAAAATGGAATACAAGTTTGAAATGTATGAATCATCAAAACTAGATTATACTAGCACATCTAATGGGTTCAAATAAGCAATCAAGCCCAACTATATATAAATTATTTGTCGCCCATTCTATGAACAAGTATATAACTAGTCTTAATGAAAACTAACATCTAAACAAGTAATCTTAACATGAAGCATCAAAAACAAGATAAAAATCATCATGATAAAACTAAGACATGATTACTATGTAAATTCACATGTATTAGATTCATGATGTACATTATAGCTTAAACAAAAGTGAGAACACTAAGTATGGGTTCATGCAAGCATGTGTGTCTCAAATACTATACATGTATGTCAAGGATCTAATAAATATGATATTTACACACTAATCCATAGACAATGAAAACATGCTATAAAACATCAATATGAAAGCATGTAAACAATAATAAGGAGTTAAGAATTGTTACCAAAACCTAGAAGGCAACTCTCCTTGTCTCCAAAACATGGTGGTCATCTCCACCAAATCTTCCCTTGAAAGTGATGCATCCAATTGATTTCCTTTAAGTCCGGAACGCATCCACTCCAAGGTGTCATCACTCTCACGTCATGTGAGAGCCCACACCTACATCAAAAATAATAGGAGGGGTGGTCTTTGGTACCCACATCTTGTTGGGTCCATGGGGGTTAGTCCCTTCTCTAACCCAAACAAATTTCTTTACTAAATTCTCAACATGTAAACGATCATAGCAAAATTTAGCAAGATGGCCTTTTTGGCCACAATGTGTACATGTGTACACATGAGCATACATGTGTTGATGGTGTCCGTGTGGAGCATGTGTATGCCGTGGAGGGTGTGCATGCATAAAAGTTGGAACTTGTTTCTTTCGAACCAAGGATTCCAAGTGTGTGTGGTTCAAGGCACATTGGCTCATAGTGGAGCCCAAACAATTAACCTTCTTCTTAAGCAAACAAATATCATCATTAATCTTAGAAGAAGAAGTAGAGCATGCATTGGGTGAAGTGTGTGATACTACCCGAGCATGGCAAACATGTGCATCCATCTTATTTTGCAAAACATCATTTTTCTTTAAACAAACATTAAATCATTTGAAATAGAAATAATTTTGTTTTTCAAAGCAACATTCTCTTTTAAAACAAAATCAATTTTTGAAGACAAATTTTCATTTTCTTCAAAATAGCATGGCAATCATTTTTAGATTTTAAAAATTCATTTTCTTTAAGTGCAAGTTCAAGTTGAGATTTCAATGAATCCCTTTCATTAGAGATCTCATCCTTCTCTTGCAAAACAATGTCAAGTCTAGCAATCAAATTTTTATTTTCATTGTTAATGCCTAGACTTTTCTTTTTCAAAACTTTATAGTTTTCTATTAATTTTTCACAAACTATGGATAGTTCTTCATTTAAAGCATGGGAATCAACATAATCATTTGAAGAACTAGCACAATCATTACTATCTAGTTGAGTTTCCGAGTGTACCTCAAGGGAGTCATTCCCTTAGATCATATAGCATTGTTGTGGTTCGGATTCTCCACTAGATTCCTCTTCTTGTTGGATTTGGACTTGAAGCTTGGAGGTGTTGGTGGTTGTCAATTTGTTTCACACTGCAAAGGCGGAATCAAAGTTAGAAACACACATAAGATAATCTTTAGGTAATGTGCTTCTAATGGCCTCAAGGGCTTGTGCATTGGCCCCTATATGATTGCGATCTCCAAGATAGCATTTCTTGGTGGCCGCAAGAAAGACATGCAAACCTAGGGTCTTTAGGTACATGGACATCCTATACTTCCATACATCAATGTTGGAAGGATCAAAGCTAGGTGGGGTCATGAAGTCCATGACAAACTATATGAGTGTGCAAACACGCAAATGCAAACAATAGATTAGCAACCAAATGGATCTCACTCCTAGGATGTTAAGCCTAAGTATCAGGAGCACTAGCTCTGATACCAATTGAAAGGGACACCTAGAGGGGGGTGAATAGGTGTTTGTGCTAATCTAAAACAAATGCAAAACTAAGTGCGCTAAATGCGGAAGCTAATGCAAATTTTGCAAACACACTTAGTACAATCAACAAGTGTAGCCGAATTCCCCGTGAAGGGCTCTGGACTAACTCCTCTTGATTCCCCTTGAATGGGTTGAGGTGCTATGTGAAGCTCTTGTTGATTAGGTACAAGTGAGGCACACACAAACAACCAAGCATATACAAGATATAGCAATGTGAATTATGCAAGGCACAACACAAGCAAATAGATATGATATGACAATATGAATTATGCTCAACACAAGCAATATATGATATGAATGAGGTATGATGCTTTGCACAAATAAATGAGAGAGAGAGTTGAGAGATATTGGATCAAAAGCTAACACACGGATATGTTTCAAGGTTCGAGCACCCTTGCTCTACATCCCCGCCTACACCACCGTGTAGGATTTCCAATCCACTATACCGTCCACCGAGGACTCCCACCGAGGGAACCTTCACCGAGAAGGATTTGTACAACAATGGAGTACCTAACTCTTCTCTCAAACAAACACCTCCTCACACAAGAGGGGTAGGCCCTTAGCCAAAACAACCACAACAACCATCACCTCTACCGAAGAGGCTTTACAACCAAACTCCACCTCTCACTAGAGGAAGTAAACACCAATCTCCACCTCACAATAGAGGGAGCAAACCAACAACCCAAATCACAACCTCAACCTCTACCAAAGAGGGAGCAACCAAGAAATCAAGGGTTTACAATAGGTGGTCTCTTTCAACCACAAACCTCTTTCCTTTTCTTTTTCCACAAAACAAATGATCCTAATAGATTAGGATAGAAGATAGCTCAAGTGTGAAAAACTAGGTGTTTGGAAAACAAGCAACAAAGAAAAACACTTGGGAAAATTCTTGCAAAAGATATACAATGAAAACCAAGACAAATCTCCCAAAATATTCTTTTCTTTGATTTTTCCAAAAACCTAAAAACAAATAAGATGAATTCTTTTTGGCTCAAAACTCTTTTAAAAACTCTTTTAAAACAATAGAGAAAGTCTGGAAATTTTGTCTCTAAAAACCTTAGCCAAAAACCCAAAGAGATGGGGTTTTTATAGGCCCATCAGAAAACTAGCCGTTAGAGCTGAGCTGGCAGCTCTGACAGGCAACGGTCGACCGGCCCGGTCGACCGCCAACGGTCAGAAATATGACCGTTGGGCAACTGCGGTCGACCGGCCCGGTCGACTGAAACAAACAGAGAGCATTGTAAGTGCCCCGGTCGACCCGAGCGGTCGACCGTCCCAGTGCCTCCAAACGTGCACAGATTTGTGCACGTCGGTCGACCGGCCTGGTCGACCGACTTCACCCAAGTCGACTAGGTCAGGTTGACTGGTCGACTGATTGAAGCCTGGAACAGAAATCTGGGTCAGAAAAACAGTGTAAAATATTTTTCTAAAAATCTTTTAACACTTCTAAAAATCACCAAAAATAGTTTTATCATTTTATATGGAAACACAAACTTGTGATAAAAATTTCAAGACATATATCAATCATATCAATTCATTTTTGAGTCTTGTAAAGTTTATCAAAAACCAACACTTGTATTTTTATCAAACTTGATTTTTCAACACATGAATAGGGATATCAAAATAAGTTTGTCTAGCAAGTTAAACCATGTATGTATATCTAGAATACATCTAATATACATAGAAATAAAGTAAACTTGTTTTGATCTACTATTCATGAAAACCAAATCCAAAACATGAAAACGTGTGTGTTGTGCACTTGAGCATATCAACTATACTAAGCTTTACAAATTGATCTAAACACACTAACTAAACTATGGATACCTAAGTCTTCTTGATGACCTTCCATCTTTAAGTTGACTTGCTCCAAAACTCCATCCATGGGCTAGGCAATGTGTGATCTTGACGCTTTGGCCCTGGAATCATCATGAAAAGCTTCTAAACACCTTGTTGAAGCTAATCACCAACTAATATCTTGGTTAATGATCTGAAACTTAACCAACATAAGATTATTAGTAAACATAACTACATGAGTTAATCATCATCAAAACTAGGGTGGAAGGCCTTTGGGCCAACAGCTTAATGATTATCTTGTTGAATGCTTCCGCCAAGCCATTAGCGGCAGGATTATAAGCAGTTAATACCACGTTCTGAATCTGGTACTTATCGCAAAACCGGTAGAACACCTGACTCACGAATTGGGGACCGTTATTATGGATGATCTGCCTTAGGACACCAAATTGATGGATGACATGGTGTTTGATGAAATTAACCACGTTAGAAGTTTTAACTTCAACCGGTGGTGTATCTTCTGCCCACTTTGAAAAGTAATCGGTTATTGCTAGGATAAACCAGTGTCCTTTGTCAAAGAAGGGCTAATTAGTCCTTCGACATCGATTCCCCATGCTTCAAATGGCCATGAAGGAATGGTTGGATGGAGCAACTCTGAGGGCTGATGTATGAAGTCTGCATGGATTTGGCAGGCTTTACACCTTCGTGCATATTGGATAGCATCAGCTATTATGGTTGGCCAATAATATCCAAGCCTATGAAATCGATCTTTAAGTTTTGGACCTGGCTGATGAGCTCTGCATATGCCGTCGTGCGCTTCTTTAAGCGCTTCTTGTGCTTCTAATTTAGAAAGGGAATGGAGGAGGATACCGTCATATGAGCGACGGTAAAGTGTCTTCATAGTTGGATTATAGTAAAAGCGGAGAGACCTTCGGTTGATAGATGCCGCTTCTTTAGGGTCGTCCGACAGCAAACCATGCAGAGCATAGTCGATGAGGGGAAATCGCCAATCTCTCGGTTCAAGATCCGTCGAGATATTATAGAACTCTCTGGTTCTCAACATATATTTAGAGCAGACAAGGTGTCGAGTCGCCACTGTAAGGTGATACTCGGTGTCGACTGGCAAGGCCAGCGTTGTTGCAAGTGCAGCCAGAGCATCGGCCCTAGTGTTCTGGCACCGAGAAACGTGACCGATGTAAAAGCCATTAAACAGATTAGCCATTTCGATGACTGCGTGGTAAAAAGGTACCAAATCTTCGTGACGGACCTCATATTCGCCTTTAACCTGATTGATAATCAGTTTTGAATTGCCATAAGCTTCAAGGTAGCGTATCCCCATTTCATGAGCGAGCTGAAGGCCAATAAGTAGAGCATTGTATTCTGCCACATTATTGGAGTATGATTCCGTTAGAGAAAATACTTTAGAAAGGACATGATTTTGTGGAAAGATAAACATAACCCCCACACCGGCAATGATCCTGCCTTTAGGGCCTATTCGTGATGCTCCATCAAAGAACATCTGCCAAACTTCATCCTCTGAAGTTATATTAGATTCAAAAACTTCATCTGGAATGTCTTCATGAAGTTTTGAGTTTTCCGGAACTGGATGAGTAGCCAAGAACTCTACAAGTGCCTGGCTTTTAACTGCCTTCTGAGGGACAAAGAGCATGTCGTACTGAGACAAAAGAAGTGCCCCTTAGCTAATCTTGAATTTAATGATCCTAGTTTTGTCATGAGAAGACGCAAAGGGTTCATTCTGAAAATGACATGTATGGTTTGGCCAACTAAATAATGTCGTGTCTTCTGAACAACAAAGACAAGAGCTAAGCATTCCTTCTCGATAGGATTATAGCAAGATTCCTCCCCTATCAAAGTCCTGCTCAGATAATAAATAGCTTGTTCGTGACCATTATCGTCTTTTTGGGCAAGCAGAGCACCGAGAGAATGGTCTATAGCTTTCACTTAAAGTAGGAACGATTTTCTTGATATGGGAGCTACTAAGACTGGAGGTTTTGTGAGATAACTTTTGATATCTTCATAAGCTTCTTGACAATCTTGATCCCATACAAAAGGAACACCCTTTTTCATGAGTCGGGTGAACGGTTGACAGCGGCCTGAGAGATTTGTGATGAATCTTCTGATATAAGCCAGTCTACCTTGCAGGCCTCTAAGTTCTTTGAGATTCTTAGGTGGATGCATGTTCTGAATGGCTTTGACTTTGTCTGGGTCAAGATGAATTCCTTTTGATGTAATAATAAATCCAAGGAATTTGCCACTCGAAACCCCTAAGAAGGATTTTATCGGATTCATTTTCAGCTGATGAGCCCGCATTATGTCGAACATCATTCTCAAGTCACAAAGATGGTCATTCTTACCGCGACTTTTGACAGCAATGCCATCGACATAACATTCTACCGTTTTTCAGAGATGATCATGGAAAATCATACTCATCACCCGCTGATAAGTTGCCCCCGCGTTCTTTTACCCGAAGGGCATCATGGTATAACAGTATATCCCTAATGGTGTCCGAAATGAAGTATGTTTTTCATCCTCTGGATACATCTTAATTTGATTGTATCCTGAAAAGTCGTCCATGAAGGACATTCTTTCGAATCCACAGGTATTGTCAATCAGACATCGGTGATGGGCAGTGGGAATTCGTCTTTAGGACAGGCTGTATTGAGATCACGGTAGTCGATGCAGATCCGTATCTTCCCATTCTTCTTGAGAACAGGAACGATATTAGCAACCCAATCTGGATGCTGTTCCTCCCGTATGAAGTCGCATGTAATGAGCTTATGAACTTCGACTTCAATAGCCTCCATAATGTTTGGACGAAACCGACGTTGCTGCTGCTTGACTGGCTTGGCGTCAGATCTGATGTTCAGACGATGCATGGCTACTCGTGGATCAAGTCCGGGCATGTCTTCGTAGTTCCATGCAAAGACATCTATAAACTCTTTTACGAGTACGATCAATTCTTCTTTTTCCATAAGTGATAAGCTTTCACTTATAAACATGGGTTTAGGGTGATCTTAACTATCCAAGTTAACCTGGATCACCTTATCTTTAGTAGGTGGTTCGCGTTGTTCGAATCGCTTTTTCCACTGGGGATCCAATTACTGAGCCCATGGTTCCTCATCAGTAGCTTCTACTGGCTCCAATTGGCTGCTTGAAGTCATATTAATAGTGAGCTCTTTGAACATCGTTCCTACACTAACGTCCGAGTCCCATTCGGAAGAAGAGGCAGAGTGTGATGGGATTGGTTCGTCATCCTTGGATCGAAAGGTTGCTGGTGGTGTAGGTGTAACGTATCCCAACCCCGTGCGTGTGTTATTATAGTAGTTTGCCGGTTTCCTTCTTGGCACAAAGTTGCGTAGAAAACCACGTCTTCCTTTTTCGAAATTCAGGCCCTTCCCATGCTGCAGGTTGTATCCCATTTCCTCATCATATGGTGCGTTAATTGCGCATAATGGAAAAATTATGGGTGTCTAAGTCTGAACTTGAATCCGCGGCTGTAGACCTTCGCAGTTGGGCTTTACCGAATATTATTGGTAATTGACCCTCTTTGGATAGACGAATCACTAAAACGGATCCTTCTATAGATTCCACGGATGTATTTGATGCACTTGGTTTATGCAATGGCATGTGTAGAGAGCTATCCGTAGCAGATTTAAACAATTTAACACTCACAGGATAATCAAAGGAAATATTGTCATTAATTACCCATTCGCCCTCATCTTCAGAAGGAATGTTACATTGGGGATTATTAAGACATGCTACGATTGGTTCGTCCGTTAAAATTGCTGGCATATCTGCTTCAGACTCTGAATCTGCCTCATTGCCACTATCATCGTCGTCAGGCAATAATTCTTTTGATGTTTCACCGATCTCTTGATACAGGAGAGCGTCATTAAAGTAATTCTCCACCCCTTTGAATGGTTGCTTCTCGGCGAAGACAGTTCGTACTGTTGTATCATCTTTAACATATTTGAAGTATTGATGCAGAGTAGAGGGAACGATCCAATTGGCGTGGATTCACGGTCATCCTAGTAACAAGTTGTATGACATGTCAGCGTCAAGGACATAGCACGTCACTTCTGACTTCAGGCTCCTGATTCGGCAACGGAGTCGAATCTTCCCAAGCGGATGACTACTTCCTGCATTAAAACCGTATATTGTTGTAGTTGTTACGGACAACCTATATAGTGGTATGCCGAGGAAGTAGAGGAGCCTTTTGGGGATGATACTGAGTGCAGACCCCAGATCAACCTGTACCCTTTCAATGCATGTCGACCCGATGTATCCAGTGTAGTACAAAGGTCGATCGTGCTTGTTATCCTTGAGAAGGATATCCTCCGCTGTGAAGGTGATAGCAGGTACCTTTGATTGCACATGATGACATTCGGGGCAAGAAGACTGAGCGTCATCTTTGGGGACTTCTGGCATGTATGTCAGGAATGATTCTGAGTTAGCCAGTGCATCTCTGAGTGCTTCTCTTGTCTCTTTCGAGAGACGAAGGAGCTCTTGTATGGTAATACGAGCTGGGATATTGGCCAGCTGGGCCAATATGTCAAAACAAAAGGGCATGTTAAGCCCTAGGCCTGAAGGCTTCTTCAGGACATGATCGAATCGGATTTCTTTCTGCCTCTCTTTTCCCGTCGTCGGGAGCGAAGCCAGTGTGGATATTTGCACTGACGTCGTCTACTGTTTCGTCTCGTCAGTAGCTTTCTCATACTGTTTTAAGTATGATTTTCTAGATCGAGTACCTGTCGGCTGAGGTATATCAGCCTGCGTCGTGCAAGCGTGCCTTTTCCCTTCGGAATCGCTGAGAGAAACTGATGTGAGATTGTCATCATCCGGCAGGATGGAGACAACATTGCAAGATTTGCCCTTTGACTTAGATTTTTTTGAATCCCATTGCTCGTCTTGGACAAGGTCTGAGTGTATCCACATGATTTCTCTTGTTCTCAATGTCAAGGGAACAAGACCCTTATTCTCTTGAGTTTTAGCTGAAGGATGCTTGACTTCCAGTTGCGGTGCAGGGATTGGAAAGGTCCCGTCAGGAATCGTGACTTTTGGGGTTTTGCCGAATTCGAGGGTTATCATATTTGCAGTGACTTTCTTTTGTTCTAATTTCAGAGTCAGAACTCCGGTGTCGACTAAAGCTTGAATTTTGTTCTTGAGGACAAATCACTTATCAATAGGATGATGAACCATCCTATGATAGAGGCAATAGTTGGGATCGTTTGTGCGTCCCACTTCATTAGGATGCTGAGATCCGTAGCTTCAATTTATTCCCTTTGTGGAGTAAATAGAATATTGCGACCACCTGTTCGTCTTTGAAGGAGTACTGTTTTGGAGGAAACTTCGATTCCGGATTATTGAAGCCGCTCTTCTTGGCCTTCAACTGAACGTCCCATAGTCTCTTTCCCTTTGGCTTAAGAAGACTGTGCATGTCTCTGCGTTCTTTATTATTCATACCCTATTTGCCTTTAGGGATAGATTGTTCGAACTTCTTAGCCGACTTTTTGGCTATCTCAGCTTGTTCGACTAGTTCCTTCTAGGTATGGGCTTGACAGCTCCCATACGAATCTCCACTTGGTCGAGGAAGTTGTGCCTGCATGTCTACAAGAGCATGGATAATGGCTTCCCTGCTGGGCACATCAACGACAAGTTTCTGAACTGTTCAATGTAGTCGCGGATAGATTCGCCCTTCTTCTGTACGGTAGAGAGGAGTTTGTTCATGGTCACCTCGGTATCATCCTCGTAGAAACGAGAAAGAAACCGAGTTTCTAGGTCGATCCAAGAATTGATAGAGCCCGAAGGAAGGCTTCAGAACCAGTCGAATGCTACCCCCTTCAAGGTACCAATGAATGATAGCATCATTGTCTATGACATTACCAGTCTGAGACCAGAAATAGTACATGTGCTGGTTTGGCGAGCTCTTACCATTATACATTTGTAACGTTGGTGGTTTGAACTTTGGTGGGTATGGTACTGAATTCCATTCCAAAGGGTAAGGACGGACTGTCCCTACTTTCTTTAGTTCATCCCTCTAGGCTAGGGATGCAATCTGAGTTTGGATGCCTTTAAGAACTTCAACGTCCATAGAAGAACTTTCCTTTGACTTGTCAGTCTTTGGTTGTTGATGGCTATGATGTTCTTCCTCATCATGGTTACTCCTGGTATCATTGTTATTCTGGTTGGTGAGGAGTTGAGCGAGCATCTGTTGAATGTTGTCCAAGGCTTTTTGCTGGGCCTTAGAGGTTTACTCTTGGGCTTCCAACCGTCGTCAGAGGTCATCATTACCGTTATCAGCCATATTCACTGACACTCTATCTGTTCGTACCGAGCTGACTGTCGCTGAAGAGGTATACCCGCTGTCTTCGTCCTCCTCATCAGGCCATTGGAATAGTCTTCTCATTGGTTCTGGCGAGATTAATGTAGTTGAGGACGATGACTGCTCATAACTGTAGTGTATTGCGACCCTAGATCTGGTGTTTTGGAGGACACCTTCTTTGTGTACCAAGACTTCGCCAAGGCCCGGACTATAGTCCGAATCTTGAGAACTGGAGGAAGCGGTATGTGAAGCTCGTCTGTCCCTACGCGGTTCTCGTCCCCTTCCGATCATATTAACGGATGCAGAGGGCAGATTTTGCGATATGCTCCTTTTGTGATGCTTCACAGGAGCTTGTTCCGATAGTCGATCAAAAACTGATCGTCGGTCTGGAGGAGTGGGGGAGATTGGTCTTAGCCGGCAATGGACTGAGTGGACGGTCACCAACTGACATCCCACTTGTTGACAACAGGAGGGAGAAGTCCAGAAAGATTCCGACTTCCGTTTGTTTGTCAAGAATTCTCGCAAGTCAGACCCAGCCGGGCTTAAGCGGTTTAGCGCAGAGGCTCTGTTGGATTGCGCATAAGAAGATGCCCTGTTCCTTTCATCACTACAGAGGTAATTAGCACTAAATAGTGCTTTAGCTCTAGCATCGCGGCTAAGAACTTTGGGAATGTCCTTGGGTGTTGAAGCTGCATAAGCACCACTATCAACACTTGGGGACAATCCTTTAGCTCCTCTGCGAAGAGCGAGCTTAGCACTTGAGGAGCTGGGAGATGAAGCACACTGTGGTGCTTTATCTGCTACTTTGCTACGAAGATAGTTAGCACTAGATAGTACTTTAGCTCTAACTTCGCAACTAAGAACTTTGGGAATGTCCTTGGGTTCTGAAGCTGCATAAGCACCGTTGTCAATACTTAGGGACGATCCCTTAGCTCCACTGCGAAGAGCGAGCTTAGTGCTTATGAACTGGGGAGCAGAGCACACTGTGGCGCTTTGTCCGCTTCCTTGCTGCGAAGATGATTAGCACTGCTAGGTGCTTTAGTTCTAGTCTGGCAGCTGGGAACTCCGCGCGTACCCCGAGGTACATGCGTTGTGTTTCCCATGTCATCAGCAACTTTGCTCGGAAGAATGAGGTTGGCGCGAGGTGTTGCTGCTCCTGGAGTAGGCGAAGGTATAGTCACCGTTCTAACCTCGCGGCTAATGGCCTCAGCGAAGCAAGCAGGCCTTTTGCCTTTGTCTTTGCATGATAGGCGAGCCTGTGGCGTAGCTACGCCTGAAGCTTCATAGAGAGCTTTCTGCTTTGGCCTCCACATCTGCTTTGGAAGAGGAGATTTAGATTCGCAGGGAACCTGGCTAGTCTCGCGCGAGGCTGCTTGCCTGTCTAGGGCCGATTTCTGCTCTGAAACCTTGGTCACCGAGACCCTCCTATGCTTCCGTGTGTCAAGCATTGGACCACCTTTAGAGAGGAGCTCTTCAAATTTTCCTTGGTCGAAATGAATGACCAGGTTTTCAAAGGTAATAGGCTCAAGTTTCTGACCCTCCTTGTTGTGCCAGAAGACCGTAGTAGGCTTGCGGAGAGTCTTATTTGTCTCGACAGACACTTGCTTCGAAGAATTAGCTAGAGGGGTTCTGGCTGCACCGACTTCCTTGTACTCAGTAATAGACCCGAAGGTCTGTTCGTCACATTGCGACACGTGATTCTCAGCAGCGGAAAATACGGTCCCCAGCGGAGTCGCTATCTTGTTTTCCATTGATTTTGCAAAGGGGAAAACTTACAAAAAAAAGGGATCGAGGAGCTAAATTACAAGTAATTCTTTGAAGGAAGAAGATTACAAGTAGATCTCCTATGAGATTTCTGGGGAAGTGTGCCGGTAGGAATCTGATCAGCACGCGATCACTTTATCTCTTTGACGACGCTATCGATCAAACAATCGGACTGCTGCCTGATGGGATTCTCTTCTCGCCTGGTTCGGGGAATCGGAGAACAGAAGGTTGGTAGAACCCTCTTGTTTCTTCTCGAGCTGCCTCCGCTTGGGAATTCCTTCTCGCCTGGTTCCGGAGATTACTTGAAAGGGAGAAAGATCTTAGGGTATTAGCACCCTGATTAAAGAAGTAATTCTTTGAGTTCTTGGAAGCAAGAGAGCAGATCTCTGTCTTTTTTCCTCTCTTCGGGGGGGGTCTCGGTCCTCCGTCCTCTGTACACCTTGGTACGATATTTATAGAGAGAGCAGGGGTATAATTGTCCCTTGAAAATCTGGAAACAGATTGAGTCAATCTGTTTTAATCTGGAAAGTAGCCTCGCCGCGAGGCTAGAGATAGCTTTTGCGAAGCTAGGAATAGCAAGTAGTGCTGATCTCTTGATCCGCTCTGCTAAATGAGGCATGCGCTCTTGATTCTTTCCAAATAACTGACAGATTTCTTCTGATCTCCTTTCCTGACTGGGAGAGTCAAAAGATTATGGCAAGCAACTGCCAAATATGATCTCAATTAGATTTGATCTCATCTGGATTTGATCTCATCTGGAGATTTGATTGGTCAAAGGTGACCATAGAAGACCCGCAATGGAGCTGCCGCGTCGAGCTCACAGCGGAGCTGAAAGGAGCATCTGGTGAGGTTAGAAGAAAGCTCCTCAGCGGAGCTGGATAATTTTATGGCAAAGTTACCTTATCAATTACCCTTTTGCGCAGCGTATGGGTGCTTCGAGCGAAGCTAACTCTCTGCGGAGTTAACTGAGCATTCCTGTGTGAAGTTGTAAGTTAGCTCGCAGCGAGACTGTGAAGGAGCTTCCAGCGATGCTAAGCAGCTTTGGCTTCTTATGCGAGACTTTATTTCGTAGGCTCATGCGAGACTAAGTGTTGAGCTAACTTAGTGTCTCTGGACTTGCCTGGGCCTTCTCACGAGTTTTTCTTAGCTTACTGTCTGCTTTGCTGGATCAGTAGAATCCAAGTTGCTAATTCGGCCCCTTTGAGATAGGTGAAGAACTGGTCGTCAGCTTGTCTGCCGCTTCTCTTTTGTAGATGTCAACAAGTTAGACATTGTTCAGGCAAGTTAGGAATCTTGTCTTTTTTAGAGTGTCAACAGTGTTTAGCTTCAATAAAGGATTTAAAGTCAAGTTTTGAAGCTAGCACGTGTTGATTCAAGAGCTTGTGCATCAAGACCATATCGAGTACTCAAGAGGAGTCTAACTCTTTGGATCAAGGTTTAGATCAAGTCAAGAAGGAGAAGAAGATTTTCAAGTGAAGACCTTCAAGAGAAGACTTGTGTCTAGGTTTATTTTGTTAAGTTTTTATTTTTAGATAAAATGTAAAGGATAGATTAGTTGGTGGATTGCTCAAGTATCATATACACTCACACACAAGAGTTTAGATAAGTTTTTATAAAAGAGTTTTCATTTTGAAAAAAAACCGTTTTTGTTTTGGGAGCTTCATATATACATATGTTTTAACCAAAACTATTTTAGAGCTTAATGTCAAAAACATAGATATTTCATCATATATGTGTTGTGGATCATATCCATACACACTAAGCTTTAAAAGTGTTTAAAATATCTCGTTTTTGTATTTGGAGAAGTTTTGAAAAAATCAATTTGGAAAAATACGAATTTTGTTTAAAGCCAAAATTTCCATAACACAAAAATAGTTCAAAATGCTTGTTGTTTTGATTTTTACTCAAACATGTTTGTATATCAAATTATATTACTGAACTTATTTTTGTAGATTTTTAGAGAATTTATGGGATTTTATTAAGGTCAAAAAGCTAAGTTTTTAATGCCCATAATTGCCTGGACTGGCCTTCTGTCGGTCGACCGGACAAGAAGTCAGTCGACCACTCCGGTCGACCGATGTGCACAAACGTGCACAGGTTGGGCCGGTCGACTGGACGGTCACCGCCAGAGAGCTTCTACTCTCTGAAAATGGCCCGGTCGACCGGGCAGTCGACCGCTAGGCCATTGCTCAGTTGGCGGCCGACCGGCCGGCCGACCGACCTTCCCAACGGTCAGAAATCTGACTGTTGGCAGTCTACTGGGCGGTCAGAACTGCTGAGTTGGCTTCCAACGGGTAGATTTTTGGAGCCTATAAATTGGGGCTCCCTTAAGCTGTTTTACACAAGATTTTAAGTGGATTTTTAGAGCCAAATACTTCCATTCAAAAGGAGAGTTTATCAAGAGGTTTTCAAAAGTGATTCTTTGAGTTTTTAACCACCAAATCAATCTAAGTTTTTCTCACATATCCTTGAGCTTTTCATTGCTATATCATTCCTGTAGGAGAGGTGCTGTGAGATTGTTTTTAGGTGATCAAAGTGTTGTGATCACCAAAGTGTTCTTTCTTGTATTTAAGGAGGCGGACTTGCGGGTTCACGTTGTTTTGAGTTCTAGTGAGAGCTCGGTGTAGAGGTGCGGCCTCGGCAAGCTTGCGTGCTTGCGTGTGTTTGTTCTTACGGGAACAAGAGAGGGACTAGAGAGTCCAAAGGAGTTCTAGTGTGAACTCGCTTGTAGGCGTTGTGGCACTGAGTGATTCAGTGGGATCGTTTTATAGTGAAAATCCTTCATAGTGTTGAAGTCGGGGACGTAGAGCAAGGGTGCTCGAACCTCGTAACAAATCTCCCGTGTTTGCGATTGTTCTCTCTATATCTCTCACTTATCTTTATATCTTGCATGCTTATATTGTCTTTATCTTTATATGCTTGATATATCTTGTGCCTAATTGTTATATGCTTGGGGATTGTTTGCTCACACTTGTATTCAACCAAGAGAGCTAAAGCGGCACCTTAACTCTTATCTAGAGGAATCTTGAGGAGTTAGTCCAGAGCCCTTTACGGGGAATTCGGCTACACTCTTGTGTTATACTTGGTGTGTTGTGCATTAGAATATTTAGTTTGCATAAATAGATTTAATTCTGCATTAATTCACCATTAGATTAGCTAGTCACCTATTCACCCCCTCTAGGTGATTTCAGATAGGTGTGAGGGTGTGTTTGGACACACATATATTGCATAATTATTACTGCATTCCTACATTTATTTTGTAATAATTTTTACAACTCACTTATTGTAATGTCTAAATTCATGCAAGATATGGTAGAAAGAAGATAAGTACAAATTTTAACCAACTAAATCAGATTGTTGAGAGGATTTAAATTATCAACTAAAGATAAAGCAAATCAATAAAGATCTACTCAAATTCAGAGTTTTAAAAGCCATCTTATTTGAAAACTAGATATATCAGATAAGATAATATCATCAAAATTTAAAGGAAAAATGAATTAGAAAAATACTTTATTGGTTTTGCTGAGGATAAAGAAATAAATCGTTAAATATGAAGCAGATATTCAATAAAAGAATAGAGGAAGAATCAACGGACACACGCACTCAGACCCTGGCCCTACGGCCAGGATCTTACCGCGAAAACACAGCAAAAGCCGCATTTTTGCGGCCAAGTATTTGAATCTCGGGGAGGGTTTGCTCCCCCTATCTTCTCACACTATCCCTATCTCTTTCTTCCTATAATACCTGCATACTTTGAAGGCAGAGGGACGAGCTCCAGCCGAGAGCTTTATTTAACTTAGTTTAGATTTTTATTTCTTTTTCAATGTAATTTTCATTTTTATTTTAGGTTAGAGAGAGTTATAGGGGAGAAGGAGAGGAAAAAGTTGTATTTATAGTGACAATGAATTTAACATTCCTTAGAGAGTTGTATTGAAGTGACAACCAATGTAATTCTCAGCCTTTTCTTCAATGTACTCGATCCAGTCAATTGTTGCTTTTTATTATATCATTTTGCTTTATATTACTTCGCATTGAATCATAATAGATTTAATCTACAACAGAGGTAAGTCTTCTTCTTTTATCTCTGTTCTGTTTTTCTTTCTTAGACTAATATAACAATTTTCAAAACCAACACATTCTCTTTTTATTTCTTTTTTTTAAACTCATTTTCCTTTTCTTTTAACAACAAGCTCATTTTCTTCTTTATATTTCTTTTAACTTAGATTAGCTTTAACTATTTTTATTTTCTTTTAAAACTGAGAAGAGAAATATTAACTCGTTATTGTAAATTAAAAGAACTTATTTAATTGCTTCCATTGCAGTCCCTCCTTGTGGATCACGGATCCGCATAGCCACTTGCTATATCATTAGAATTGAGAACCTAGCACTATTCTAAAATTCTGATTTGTGCAAGTTGGGCTGGGTCAATCACAATTCTTACAAAATGCACTATTTATGAGGATTGTGATCATGATCGTAGTCATCTTCATTAAAATTGTGATCATGATTGCAGTATTCAGAAAAAATATCTTATATTTGAGTCTTTATGGCGACCATAATCACAGTTCTAAAATAGAACTGCTGCAGTAGGTAAATTCCTAAAGAATCAATCCACTCACCAAAATAATGGAGAGGGATAGTTAAATTAAATCACAAAAAGCAAGCACAAACACATAAAATTTACGTGAAACCTCAAAAAGAAAAAAATCACACACAGAGAGAGAGAGAGAGAGGATAATTTCACTATAATAATGATGATTACAGGTTTCTCTAATATGCTAGGGTTTCTGGATTCAAAATGATCATTCCCTCCACGTTGGGAGGGATCTGTTATTTATACAGGTAATCTCTACAAGATAAGGCGAGGGAGTCTTACTCAGTTTGAATACTTAAGTTCCTTATCTTGATGGCAGTTGAGCTGAACATCCGGGTTCGAATCAAGATAGGGGAGAGTCTATCTCTATCTGGTAGCCCGTGCCTTACTGTAAATAAGAACAAATTGTCCCCGAGGGGTAACTATCTCATTTGGATGATGATTGGGCTTAAAGATAGAGATCTCCTTCAACCTGTTTTATTTCTTCTTCTACTTACCCGACCTACTAGAAGTTCAAATTGGAGGGAAACTCTGGATCAGATGTTCTAAGTGGTTATGCGTCGCGCATCCCTTGAGGGCCGGATAAACACATGTCAAAATCTCAAGTAGGTGAGAAAGTGACCACTACAATTGCAAATATGATCGCAGTCGTCACAAAATGCCCTATTTATGAGTTTTGTGAGGATTGCGATCATGGTCCTAGTCCTTGGTCGTAGTCATGATCACAGTCCTCTCAAAATGTCCTATTTCTGAGTCAGTCCTCACAGAGGACTGCGATCTGAGTCATTATCCTCATATCAGTATCATGATCATCAGTAGACTCTTATCCACTGACATCGAATGATCCCTAATATTTTTCAGATATAAACATAAACAAAATTCATCGAGAGCATGAATAAACAAAATCAGCAAAAGATCGATCCAAAATAAAAGATTTCTAGGGGCGGAGTGGGGGTTGATGGGAAAGAATGAAAGAGAGAATAAAAATATATAAAGAAGTGGTGGTTGAGAGGAATCAGTTTATATTGACGTGGATGAGACTATAACAAACAAATTTTGAAGCTGAGTTTTTTCTAATTATGAAGCGAAGTATGTGACTATAGAAAAATATTCCTTATATCAATTATGATTCCTCCAAAAGTGTAAATTTTTAAGAAAAGTAGAAACCTTTTATGGTTTGTTCTCACGTGCGTCTAGCGGGTCAATGCTCGTAAAAAATAAAATAAAGCAAACCAAGGGAGCAGTCAACATAATCGGCTCCCCTCCTTTTGTTATTTTCACCTTTTGCACGGAAGTCCCTCCTCTCTTCCGTTTCACAAATTTTTCATTAAGGTTTATGCTTCGAGAAGAAGCCCGAAGATTAAGAAAAGCCATAGAATTAATAAACAGATGAGGAGAAAGACAAACAAGTAATAAAAAAATAAGATATCCCTTTTATTATTTTCTCCTAATCAATCCTCTACCCACTCTCTCATCGCCCCCTTAAAAATAATTAGGGTTTTTACACCCAATTTCCCCTTTATTCTCCAATTTCCATCAAATTAGTGGAAAAGAGCGATTTTGGGGAGAATTGATCACCAATTCTTCACAATTTTTAGCTCTTCTTTTAAAACTTTTTTTAGACTTATTATTAGTATTTTAGCTTCATCCCTTTCACTGCAAACTCTGTAATTGTTCTTGCCATCGCAATTCTAGGGTTTAGGGGTTTTGCTGCAATCTATCGAGTTATCTTCACTAGATTTTGTCAAATCTTTCTTAGATCTCTAAACACCTTTCCAAATTTATTCCTTCCCCCTTTTCAAACTATTTGCTACTTCAAAAAAAAAAAAGAAAAGAAATGAAAAAGATTGTTCTTTTTCTCGACCGATGGAGGTAAGATCCGAATTTTTCAACAGTAGCGTGATCTAAAACTGTCGGTAAGCTCACCTCAAGCCTTTCAAAGCAACATTCAGATGAGCTGTGTGGCGCCCCTCGGAGGAATTCTTGCTTGGCAATCACAAAAAGATCAGCGCACCAAACGCCGAGTCGATTACAAACAATTTGACACGAACTAAGCAACCAAATAGAGAAAACAAGGAACAAATGATTTATCGAGGTTTAGAAATTTGCCTATGTCCTCGGGGTAGAAGAGAGAACATTTTTATTCAAACAATTAAGTTACAAGGGTTACAAATCGATTCAAAGATCCAAATTGAGAATCTAAGTAATTCGTCATTGAAGTCTCTTAAACAAACTAACTCTAGAACTCTCCAATACAATTCACCTCTCTCAAAAGGTTACAAACAATGTGGACAATACCCCTCTTTATATAACCAAAGAGTCCACGATAAAAAGGAAACTAAAAACACTGAAATTGGACAAAAAATGAAATCAGAATCAGACTCAGAATCAGCAGCTGACACCCGCATTAGTCGACTTAAAAAAGTATAAGTTGACTAGTATGTAGTAGCTAGAAAACCCAACTCTCTGCATGATCTGTGGTCGACTCTATAAGTCGACTTATAAAAGTATAAGTCAACTAATCTATTTTTCAGTTGTGTGATCCAACTCTGATACGACCTACCCGTTCTCGAATTCAACACCATTGATTGTACCTCTCTGGATAAACTCCAACAAAGTTAAAAAACTCTATCAAACAAGATTTTAGATTTCTCCCCAACATTCTCCACCTCGATGAAGATTTCCTAAATCTGAGCCGAACACAAGAATCAAACAATTCAATTCATCCAACTTGCTATGCCATTGTTGCTGCCTACGTACCTATGCTCAATGGGATTAAGCCACACATAGCTCATCAAACGATGGAGTTGCGATGAATCTATTGGCGTCCTAGCAGCAACTTGTAAGATGTGTCAGCATCAATGACATAACATGTTACCTCAGACTTCAAGTCTCTGATATGGCATTTGAGATTGATCTTCCCATCGAGCTCGTACCATTGGTATTGAAGCCATAGATGATAGTTTGGATGGTGCTCAGCCCATGGTGAGAATCTCCATGTGCTGCAAGATCCTACGGAGCATCATAATACTTAACGTGAATCCTAAATCAACTTGAATGCGACTGACTTCAGATGATCTGATGTATCCTATGTAATATAGGGGTTTGTCATGTTTTGTTTTAATCTACATATCATCCGGCGAGAATGTAATGCATGGGAATTGCTTAGAGGTCTGATGACAGTGGTCATCATCTTTCTCTTTGGCACAGTAGGAATCTGGGTTATAAAAACCTCTAAGTCTGCTAATGTTTCTCTAAGAGCTTCTCTCGCAGACTCTGAGAGTCTCAAGAGCTCATAGAAAGTGATTTGGCAGGGATGCTGGCAAGCTGATTCAAGACATCAAAGCGAAAGGGAGTCGTCGATCATTTTGTATTGTCTTTTTGAAGAGCTTTGGTATAATAGAGCTCTTTCTGTTTCTCAACGGATTGCTTTGTGGATTGCTCAGTTGTCTCTTTAGTTGGCTTGGGGAGACTCTCCATGACCTCATCGTACTTTTCAAGTACTATTTGCTAGACCGAGTTTTGGACATGGAAGGGCCATCTTGATCAATAATGAGAATATTCTCCTCTTCTTCTAAATCGGTAAGAGAGGCAACACCTTCCTCGGTTTCTCTTGAAAAAAACTCACCATATTGCATGAAGATGCTTTAGCTTTGCCTCTGGACTTTCTATTGGTCACAATAGTCCATAGGTGGCTTTTGATAATGTCAGGGTGAACCCATATTATCTCTCTATGAGGAGCAGGGAGAGGGGCGAGACCCTTCTCTTTCTTATTGTGGGGATCAATATTGATCACCCTTAGCTCTCCTTTTGGGATAGAAACCATTCCGGTTGGTGCTAATGGGAGATTTCTGCCAAATTAAAGGGACATCATATTAGCATCACCTTCTTCTGCTCTTGACGGAGTCTGAGCACATCCACATCGATTAGAGCTTGGAGAACATCTTTGAAGATGTAGTAGCTTTTGTGATATAAATAGTAGTTAGGATCATCCGTCTTCCCCACCTCTTTAGGGCGCCTTGCTTCTGGCAGCTTGAGTTTGTTGCTCTTGTGAAGCAACTTGAACAGGGAGACGATATGCTCATCCGTGAAGGAGTATTGCTTGTTGGCGCACGTTTGACCAGAAGTATTACCTCCTTTGGTGGTTGGGGTTTGGCTGAATATGTTGGCTCCGTTGCTAGAGTATCTTTTCCTTTTAATTGAAAAGATTGCTCTGACGTGTGTCACGTTGATTTCTTTGATCAAGGATTACTCTCTTTTTCTTTAGCCTTGACTCTTGCGACAATCTCCTCTGTCTGTTTGTCTTGTAAGACAAGTTACTTCCAAGTACAACATTCAGCTACTTCGATTTGAGCAAAGAACGCAGTTTGCAGGTTGTGGCAGCAAGTTTCTACCAATGTAGACTGAGTCATGCCGCTTGAAAATTGGAGTACCATGCCCCAAAATCTCTCTACAAATGTCTTGTTCAGCTATCCTTTCTTCTTCTTTGTGGCGAGGAAAGTTGGCACAAATATCATTGCGTCATCTTTGAAGAAACGAGCCAGAAATAGCTTCTTCAAGTCAACCCATTTCTTGATATAGCCAGCAGGAAGCTTCACAAACCATTCAAAGGCAACCCCCTTGAGAGTGCCGATGAATAAATGAGCCATGATAGTATCGTTTGATACTACATTCCCAGTTTGAGATTTGAAGTATTATATATGTTGATTTGGTGAGCCCTTGGCATTGAAGGTGTACAGAGTGGGTGCTTTGAACCAGGGAGGATATGGAGCGGCATCCCACTCAACTCGGTATGGTCTGACCACCTCAACTTTTTAAAGATTGCTTCAATTTGCGATGTCTTTCAGGTATTTTTCAAGCTCATTCATTCTTTTGGCATGATTATCTTTGGCTTCTGAATTCTTTGATTCTTCAGAAGAGGATTTTCATGTTCAAAATTATTTTTATTTCTATCAGAGTGTTCAGAAGTAGTCACCTTCCTTTTCTTTACACTTACTTTTGTTGGAAGCCAGTTTTTGAGCTTTTTGGCTTCCTATTCTACTTGTCAAGTAAGAGAGCTATCATTTCTTGATATTATTGATAGACTCTTGTTGGGCTTGGAGCATATGTGCTTCTCTTGTTGCACCGAAGATTGCTCCTTAAATTTTCTTGCCATCTCTTCTGAAGTGTTAGCCATATATGCAAAGGGATATATGGGATTCCGCAATGGCAGAGTGCTCATCGTTTGTTTTGATCCCTTGGCCAACAAATTGTAGTCAACCGGGGCAATTGCTACGGTTCAGATTCGAGTGCGTCGGTAGATTCCTTTAGGCTCGATTAGTATTTTTTTCAAGCCTGGGAATGATCAATATCCAACTCCTTAGAATTAAGAGCTAACTGCTTCCTTTTCGACTTGCATGGAGTGTTGTTTGGACCCACCATGTTGAAAGTCATCTCCGGGTACTCAACATCAGAAAATGACTTCTTCTTACGAGATTGTCACCTCTTGTTTGAGTTTGAGTTTGACAATCGGCTAAAAACTGATGACTTGTTATCTGAAAGCCGCAATGGCAATCAAAGAGCACCACTGAGATGAGTTGCTTGCAATGATACTGAGGAGCGATTTAATGATTACTCCTTTTTCTTGACAAGTAATCCCTCAGATCAGCTAAAGGGGTGTTTGAGGAAATAGCCTGAACCCATGAGGGGGGGCTTCTCAGTTTAAGTTTGAACTTAGCCACTTGTGGCTGAACGCGACACTTGCATTTTAGAAGTGAAACACGTAGGATGTGTTCAAGCATAGCCTCTAGCTGAATGCGAGTCTTGTGTTTTTGAAGTGAAATGTTGGTCTCACGTTTTAGCACAGCTGAATGCGAGTCTCACGTTTTGGCACTAAGACGTGTAGTTCATTCATTAGTGACTACTGCATCTGAAAGTGAGTATCACGTTTTGAAGCAGAAGCGCATAGTTTGCTTTCCAGTGACTGCTGCGTTTGATTGCAAGCATCGCTGTAGACTGTTTAAAAATCACTGAAGACAAGTCCTCAGACGCAGACCTTACTCCAACACGAAGGCCATGTTTCACTCAAACGCGGACCTCGCGTCTAATGGTAAACGCGAACCTGAGTCTGTCCAGCATTTCCTTTTAAAACATAGAGCTCAATCAAGCCTGCGTTCTAGTTCAAACGCGGATCTCAACCAAGCCTGCATTCTAGTTCAAACGTGGAGCTCATCCAAAGTCGCGTTCTAGTTCAAATGTGGATCTAAATCAAGCCTGTGTTTCAGTTCAAACGTAGAGCTTAGCTAAAGTTGCTTTCTAGTTCAAACACGGAGCACAGCTAAAGTCGCGTTCGAGCTCAAACGCGAACCTCAACCAACTCTGAGTTTCAACTCAAATGTGGACCTCAGTGAATCCGTGTCTCAACTTGAAATCGAGCCTACGAGCTCAGCATTTCAACACAGAACAGAACTTGTGAGAGTCATATTTCAGTTGTAACTGCCACATTACTAGGTCAATTAACACCCCCATAATATGAAGAGTTAGTCCCCATTATTGAGGGATTCTAGGGGGCCAATTTTACCACTGATTACCTATAAATAGCCATGAAAGTTATTAAACGTAGGGGAGTCTTCTTTTTCTTTTTGGAGGAGAAAAATAGCTACAGCATTGAGAAACTTCGGCAGTTCAAGGGGGGAGAGAGAGAAAGATAGAAATTTCTTTTTTAAAACGAGAACTCCAACACTGGTCGTATCCAAGTGGAGTTATCTTCCATCCTTAAAATGATCCAAGAGAACCTTGTCATTCAGCCGGTCAACGAAGAAAAAGATTCACTCTCCATCGCCACATGAAAAACTCAATCTTAAACAAAGGAGAGATTCAAACATCCTCCACTCTTTTGTAACTGGGTTGCATCTGTTATATAATTTTTTTTGCAATGAATAAGAATTTTACTTCACATTTTTTGACCAAATAAAAGATGGCGACTCCGTTGGGGATTGTTTTCTCTACCGATGAGAAAGCTCTAGCCCAAGTTGACGTCAAGCTCATTGGATCAATGATCGAGTCGCTCGTCATCGAATTTGACCACAAAACCTAAATCTATGTCATATTTCATCAATTATGCAATATGAAAAATAAGGCATAAGAGTTAGAGTTAAAGAATCCTGAGTTAAAATTTCACTGTCACAAAGGTGCATATGATTTAGGATAAAACAAAAGATTAGATGAGAAATACAGCTTCACTCCTAACCTTAATTGATAATAATTTTTTTGAATAGAGACTAAGTTTAGGAATGAATTAGTTTGGTATCCTTATAACTTATAGATTGCTTAACTCTTGCAAAAATACTTCAAATATTTCTTTTCTTTTCAAAATGCATTTTTGAAAATACTAACACTATGTGTCTATTTCCTTATGGATTTTGTGTGTGTAATCCACTAAAAACCCTCACGAGATAAAACTTATCCTCTAGGGATAACCTAGAGGTTTAACGGCTTGTTGCGTGTGATAAGTGCAACCATGATTCCTACGAAAGTGAGTTAGGTTAGTTTAATTTTTTTTGTATTACTCGAGGACGAGCAAAAAGATAGGTGCGGGTGTGTGATTGTTCATCAAATGTGCATATTTTCATATTTATTTTTATAAAATAATGCTATGTAATTGTATTTTTTCTTAGTAATGTGCAGGTCTCTATAATTAAAGGAAGAAAAGAAACAAAGCCAAAAGTTTAAAAAGAAACCCAAAAGCCCAACAAGCCAAAGAAATATAGAGATAATCCCAATACTAATTGGAGATAAAGGAGAAAATCAACTTAAATTCAAGTTGCTTAAGCTCCAATCAAAGATAAAAAGGGATAATTCAAATTTAAACTCAGATTTGGAGATGACTTGCTTTTCAAGTTTAGAAAAAGAATGTTCTCTCAAAATCTAAAGTTCAAATGAAGATTTTAAGGATATATCTCTTGATGAATAGACGAGATGAACCAATAATATTTGGAGATAAGGAGGAAAATCCAAGTAAATTCAGAGTTCTAAATCAATTTAGACTCAGATTCAGACTAAATACCTTTTAGCATTTTGAGTATAACTTTCACTATTGAAACACAAATATAATGATTCAAGATTCTCTAGAAAGAGGACTTAAAGAGTCATAATTCTTATGTTGACCACTGTTTTCAATTCTATCATTTAGTGAGTCATATTCAGCAAATAACAAGCTAACTAACTACAGACCAATTCAGATTTGAATTTTCACATAAAATTCTGGATAAATCAAATCAAGTTTGGAGATAAGAGGAGAATTCAAATTTAGAAACTGATAATAGCTTGCTCCTTAAGTCAAGATATAGGATATCATCTTAATATCCAAAGTTCAAATTCAAGTTCTAAAGATATATCCCTTGATGGTTGCACAACTTCTACTAGGAGTCTATTCACTACTTCTACTATAAATAAAGAGGTAGAGCATAGGGAAAAGGACATCTCGAAGGAGAGATTAAAGTTTAGGATTTTCTTTAGTTTTCTTTTCCAAATATTCATTGTAATTTTCAATTTGAGAGAGATAATTGTAAAGAGAAGACAGAGTGCTTGTAATTGACAGTGACAGCTCAATAAATATTCTTCTGTTCTTTTCAATTTACCTCTTTTTATTTTTACTTACTTTAATTGCTTTATTTACTTTCATCTACTTCTTTATGCTTTTTTTAATCATGCATTCTTTATAGCTTGGATTAGGGAGAGTTTCATGACAAAAAAGAGAGAAAGAATTATATTTAGAGTGACAATAGATATAATCTTCTTTAAAGATAGTTATATTGAGAGTGACAGCTAATAAAACTATCCCACTTCTCTTCATCATTACTCAACTTAATTGATCACTTAATTTTCTTCAATTACTCCAAGGTATGTTCTTTCTTTTCTTGTTTTGTTTCTTTTAACCTAGTAATCAAAACACCAACACCATCTTCTTCTTCTACCTTCTAATTTCCTTCTAATTTAATCTTTTCTTTTCTTTTCTTTTAGAACAAAGAAGATCTTTAATCGGTGTAGTAACTTAGGAAGAAGACTTACACAATGCTTCCATCGCTGCCCTCCCTATAGATCACGACCCGTTAGCCTTAGGTTACACAGTAGCACTAAGGACCTAGCACTGTTCTAAACTTCTATATTTCTGTGTAGGTTTGACTCGATTAAAATTTTGGTGCCGTTGTCGGGGAAGGAAGGTAAGTTTTCTTCTTTTTGATTTACTTTAAATAGTTTAACTTTTCTTCTCTGTTTTTTGTGTGCAGGGTCTAATATTTGAAAACTAGGAGTTGCAGTGAACATATTGCTACTCTGTGCCTCTGTCCAAGAAGGCAGAGCATCAGAGCTCACAACTATAGTAAACTACTAACTGTAATTTCTTGCAGGTTGCTTGAAATTCAAGGATTTAGCTACTTCAGTTTATAGTTTTCATGTTTAACATATTCTGCACACTATTCTAACCTCAATAGAAATATGGTTGTTTGATAATTTTTAGTGGTATTATCCCTTAGTTCTATTAGGCTTTCTAATCTGTCCATGTAACAAGCCTTTAGTTGGTATCTCCCAAACCAAACGACTTAGGGCAAGGGTGAGAAAATACTTAAGGACTTAAGGACTCGAGCGAACAAGGCCACAATAAAAATACACCTAGAGGGGGTGAATAGGTGTACTAACTAATCTAATGCCAAATGATGCAGAATTAAAACTCAATTGCAACACACTATGTGTAACCAAAGAGTGTAGCCGAATTCCCGTGAAGGGCTCTGAACTATATCTTCGAGAGTCCTCTAATGTAAGAGTTAAGGTGCTATATGAAGCTCTCTTGGTTCAACACAAGTATGGTACAAACAAAGTATATCTAGCAAAATGAATATGTGCAGTATAAAGCAAGATATAAGAGAGATAGTGTTTAGAGATAGTGGATCAAACGCAAAAATTAAAATATGTTTTGAGGTTCGAGCCACTGCTCTACGTCCCGCCTTCACACAGAAGGATTTTCACTACGTCCACAAAAGACCTCCCATAAAGGAAACATCCACTGAGGAATTTGCAATTACAAACTTGGAATATACAACTCCTCTCTCCAACGTAACCACCTCTACACATGACGCAAGGCACTAAGTCAAAACTCAATCACCTCTACACAAGAGGGATGGGCACATAGCCAAACTACAATCACCTCTACACAGAGGGGATAAAAGCACAAAGCCAACACTCAATCACAATCACCTCCACACAAGAGGGATAACTACAAACCTAAAGAAAAATAAAGATTACAACACTTGGTGATCATAATAGACCACAAACAATTTTTTCACATAAACAAGATCCTATAGATCGGATTAGATATGATAGCTCAAGTGTGAGAAAACAAGGAGTTTGAAAATCAAAATCACAAGAAAAATACTTGGAAAAATGCTAAATAGAAATAGAAATAAAGATCAAAATCAATTTTCCAAAGACTCTATTTTTCTTTAATTTTTCGAACCCTTTGAAGAACAAAATATGGATTGAGATTTGAAGCACAAAAACTCTTTAGAAAATGGACAAGATGGCACTAGAAAACTGGTTTAAATTCTCTTCTCAAATCTTATTCAAAACAACCCCCAAAACCCCTTTACATAGGGCTAGGAGAAAACTAGTCGTTGCAGCCAGAAAAGGTCAATTTTGACCTTCTGGTCGACCGCCCAACGGTCGAATTTCTGACTGTTGTGACGCCGGGTCGACTGCCCGATCGACCGGGCCAAGCCTGTTGGTTGACCACCCGGTCGACCGGCACTACCCGAGCTTGGGTAGTTATAGTCGGTCGACTGCTCGGTCGACCGGCCTTCTAGACTGGCCTTATGCACGTCCATGTGCACATCGGTCGACCACCGAATTCTGGTCCAGTCGACCATCCGGTCGATCGCCAGCAGTCTTCTGGCTGGGATAATGGTTAAGAAACTTAGTTTATTTAACACTATAAAATCTCATAAATTCTTATAAATTCCACAAAAATAAGTTCATGATAGATATTTGAAGAACAAATATGTGTGACTAAAAATCAACACATATTATAAACTATTTGAACTATTTTTGTAATATAAAAAATTAAGCTTTAACACAAAATCGATTTTTTCCCTAAAAGCTAAACTTTGAAATAGAAATTCGATTTTTCTCAAACTTGTATAAATACAAAAACACATATTTAAATATATTTGAAGCATATTGTATATGAATAGAATCCAATACACATGTAAAAGATATATCTATGTATTTGACATGAAATCCAAAATAAGTTTTGTTAATTATAAAACTCTAAACACATGAAATAGAATATCAAAATAACTTTTTTCAAATATATGAAGCACAGATGTATATAGATGAAATTCAATATATATTAAATCATGTAAACTTGTTTTGATTTTATCTATTCATGAAAATCATATATAATTGTACTTGAAATCCAAAGCCGGTTAAACCGAAAACCAAACGTATTGAACTTGTGTGTGTGTGAACTTGAGCATATCAACACTACTCTATCTTACATAAGATCTAAATACAAACTAACTAAACAAACCGAAGTCTTCTTGTAGAACTCCTTCTTCAAGCCGACTCGATCCAAATATGATCCAAAGTGCTTAATTTCATCCGAGTGCTAGATGCGATCTTGACGCGCGAGCTCTTTAATCTACATGTGTTAGCTCCAAAACTCCTTGTTGAAGCTAAGCACCTACTAAGATCTTTATAGAGAATCTAAAACTATATAAATACAAGATCATTTGTACTATAACTATATGAGTTAATCATCATCAAAACTAGAGTGATGGGCCTTTGGGCCAACAATCTCCCCCTTTTTGATGATGACAAAACTCATGGAGTTAAATATGCATGAATTAAAGATAAGATTCATAGAATCACCCCCTTAAGTCATGCATAGTAATAAACAAATAGATATTCAATGAATGTATAAAGTAAACACAAACATGTAGGCCCAGAGGCCTTCCACTCTAGTTTTGATGATGATTAACTCATGTAGTAATGTTTACTAATAATCTTGTGATGTTTAGTTTCAGATCTTTTATCAAGATATTAGTTGGTGATTAGCTTCAACAAGATGGTTTGGAAGCTTTCACGTGGTGATTCCAGAGCCTGAGCATCAAGATCATATATAGCACTCGTTGGAGTTAAGCTCGGTGGATCACATTATGGATCGAGTCGACTTGAAGACGGAGTTCGTCAAGAAGACTTCGATATCCTAGTTTAGTTTGTGTTTTAGATCCATGTGTAAAGATGAGAATAGTGTGATATGCTCAAGTTCACAATACACACACTTGTTTTAGTTTTCTTGTTTATCGGTTTTCGGTTCTTAGTTTAACCGATATTGGTTTTCATGAATAGATAGATCAAAACAAGTTTTCATGTTTATGTATATTAGATATGTTCTATATATACATGTATGCTTCATATCTTAAACAAACTTATTTTGATATGCCTATTCATGAGTTTTGATGTTTTGGTATTTTAACAAAACATATTTTTGGAATTAAAGGTCAAAAACAAAGATATATATATGTTTCATGTATATTGGACTTATGTCCATATGCAACATGCTTCAAAGTGTTTAAGTATCATATTTTTGTATTTGAATGAGTTTTGAAAAAATCAGATTTCCTATTGAAAAACCTAAGTTTGAAAAAATACAGGTTTTGGTTTTTGATAAAATTTATAAGGCACAAAAATAGTCCAAAATGTTTGAAATTTGTGTTGAAAATTTTCACACAAGTTTATATTTCTATGTATAATGATAAAACTATTTTTGTGGATTTTAAAGAAATTTATGGGAATTTTTAGAATATTTTTTAACAAGTTTTTCTGACCCAGAACCCTGCCTGCCAGGCTTTGGCGGTCGACCGACCGGTCGACCGGACCCAGAGTCGGTCGACCGGGCGGTCGACCGACGTGCACAAGCTTGTGCACGTTGGCCAGGCACTTGGGCGGTCGACCGGGCGGTCGACCGGCCAGAGAGCTTTGCTCTCTGGATTTTTACGATAGACCGGCCGGTCGACCGCTGGCTTCCAACGGTCATTTTTTTGACCGTTGGCGGTCGACCGGGCGGTCGACCGCCAGCTGCCAAGGCTGACAGATCAGCCCAACGGCTAGTTTTGATTGGAGGCCTATTTAAGCCTCATTTTTTTGGGATTTTGGTTAAGTTTTTGAAGAAGAAAAATTTCCCTATTCTCTGGTTTAAAAACAAGTTTCAAAAGTGTTTAAGAGCTTAAAGATTTCATCCTTATTGTTTTCAAGGGTTTGGAAAATTCAAAGAAAAATAGGTTTTTGGGATATTGCTTTAGATCTTCATTTCTATCATATTGCAAGTGTTTTCCCAAGGATTTTTCTTTGTTATTTGATTTCTAAAACACCTTGATTTTCACACTTGAGCTATCATTCTATCCTCTCTATAGGATCACTTGTTTTTGCAGAAAAAGGAAGTTGTTTGTGGTTGTGATATACCACCAAGTTGTAAACCATTTGCTTTGTGATATCCCTCTTTGGTAGAGGTTGATTTGAGGTTGTGCTTTACTCCCTCTTGGTGAGGTGGAGTTGGTGTTGGATTTGTATCCCTCTTCGGTAGAGGTGGATTGTGGTTTACTCCCTCTTGTGTGAGGTGGAGTTGGATTGGTGTTTGCCTCGGTGGAGGTTGTATTTGTTGGATTGGTGGAGTTCGGTACTCCGGGCTTCGGTAGACCATTTGTATTACCTCGGTGGAGGTTGTACTAGTTGAGAGAGGAGTTCGGTCTCCTTGTGGATTGGAAATCCTTCTCGGTGAAGGCGGGGACGTAGAGCTCGATGCTCGAACCTCGAAACACATCTTGTTGTTTGCGTTTGATCGATTGACTCTCTCTCTACCTTTGTGCATTGCATCATTCATATTGCCATATCATTTATATTCTTGTGTTGTGCCTTGCATTGATTCATATTGCTCATATCTATATGCTTGGTTCTGTTTGATTGTGTGCCTCACTTGTGCCTAACCACGAGAGCTTCATATAGCACCTCAACTCTTATTCAGAGGAATCAAGAGGAGTTAGTCCAGAGCCCTTCACGGGAAATTCGGCTACACTCGTTGGTTGCACTAAGTGTTGTTGCAAATTAGTTTAAATTCCGCATTTTGTATTTAGATTAGAATTATCACCTATTCACCCCCCCTCTAGGTGATTTCAATTGGTATCAGAGCCTACGCTCCTGATATTTGGTTTAACCACCTAGGAGTGAGATCTTGGTTTGCTAATCTATCATTTGCATTTTGCATATATATATTGTTTGCACACACTCATGGATTGCTTGTCACCTCCCATGTTTGATGTTTCCAACATTGACATGTGAAAATTTAGGATGTCCATGTATTTGAAAACCTAGGTTTGCATGTTTTCCTTGCCGCTACCAAGAAATGCTATCTTGGTAACTGCAATCATGTAGGGCCAATACACAAGCCCTTGAGGCTATTAGAAGCACGCTAAACAAAGAATATCTTATGCTTGTTTCTAACTTTGATTTCGCCTTTGCAGTGTGGAACAAGTTGACCACCTCCAAGCTTCAATTGCCAATTCAACCAGAGGAGGAATCTAGTGGAGAATCTGAGTCACAATGCTTCATGGTCCAAGGGAATGACTCCCTTGAGGTATATTCAGAATCTCAACTAGATTGTGATGATGCTAGTTCTTCTAGTAATGAGCATGTTGGTCCTAACACTTTAAATGAAGAACTTTCTATTGTTTGTGAAAAATTGATAGAAAAATACAACCTTTTGAAAAAGAAGAGTTTTGAATTAAAAGAAGAAACAAGGTTTTGTGTTCAAAACTAGATTTGATTTTGCAAGATAAGGTAGAGATTTCAAATGAGAGGGATTCTTTGAAGTCTCAACTAGACCTTGCCCTAAAGGAAAATAAATTTTAAAATCTATAAATGATTGTGAAATAATTTTGAAGAAAAATGAAAACTTGTCTTCAAAAGTGGATTTTGTTGTAAAAGAAAATGATTCTTTAAAAATAAAAATTGAGTCTATTTCAAAGGATTTAGAAGTTTTTTAAAGAAAAATATTTCTTTACAAAATAATATTGATACACTTGTTTGCCATGCTAGGATAGCTTCACCTAATTCACCTTTTGCATGCCACACTTCTTCTTTAATTAAAAATGATATATCTATGCTAAAGAAGAATATGGATTGTTTGGGCTCCACTTTGAGCCAATGTGTTTTGAGTCGTACACGTTTGGAATCTTTGTTTCGAAAGAAACAAGTTCCATCTATGCATGCACACCCTCCACGGCATACACATGCTACTCACAATCACAACCATCACACAATGTATGCTCATGTGTATACATGTACACATTGTGGATGTAAGGGCTACCTTGCTAAATTTTGTTATGATAGAATACATGATTCTAATTTAGCAAATAAATTTGTTTGGGTTAGGAAAGGAACTAACCCCATGGACCAAATGAGTATGGGTACCAAAGACCACCCCTATTGTATATGATGTAGGTGTGGGCTCCCGCATGACGTGAGAGTTGCGGTACCTTGAGGTGGATGCGTTCCGAGCTTCATGAGGACTATTTGGATGCATCACTTTCAAGGGAAGTTTGGTGGGAGGACCACCTTGGTTTGGAGAACTAGAGAGGTGCCCTCATCGGTTTTGGTATCGATCTCTAACTCCCATTTATATTTGCATGCTTTCCATGTTCATTGTTTATAGTATGTTTTGATGTTTATTGATTATTATGATTGTGCTATGTTAATTAGATTAGTGATATACATGTTAGTTATTTGAGATCACCCATGTTTATATGGACCCATATGTTGTGTTCTCACCATTGTTTAGCTATTATGTATATCATACTTCTAATAGCATGTGAATTTACATAATGATCGTTTTTATGTTTATCATGTTGATTTATGTCTCGTTTTATGCTTCATGTTTTGATTACTTGTTTAAATGTTAGTTTTCATTAAAACTAGGATATACACTTGTACATATAGTAGGCCACAAATAAATCTTTATATATGTTTGTGCTTGAATGCTTATTTGTACTCATTAGATGTTCTATTATAGTCTAGTTTTGATGATCCATGCATTTAACTTGTATTCCCCATTTTTGACATGTTTTATGATCATGTGTTTCACTTCATGTATATGTCTATTTTGTCAAACCTTAAGATATACATGTATACCCCTTGAGTCATTTGCTTTTCGTGCAAATCTTTATTATGGACTCAATTATGTTTAGGGATATATATGTTTACCTTTTGTTTTGTCAAAACATACATATGCCTTGAAGTATAATTTATTTTAATGAAAATTTAGTGTTTCATGTTTTCATGTTTAAAGGAATTCCACATGAGCTTAATTGAATATTTTCATGATGCCATGTTTCACATTACACTTTTGCACTCACTTTATTTAATGGTTTCTCATGATTTTATTTTCATGAGTATGATATGCGCCTTATTGATTTCGAGTGTTTAGTGCCATGTGATTTACATGTGTTTTATGAAAAATACTTTTGTTTTATTCCTGGAAGGATTTCGTGCTAGTTTGCAAGTTTTCCATTTAACTAGTTGCGGGATTCTTCGTTATGGTAGTGTTTTCAAATATTCAATATTTCCAAACCCATTTTTGAAAACCCCTACCTTCCACGGGCGGTTGGATGGGAGACCATGCACATGTATGCTTTATAATGAAAATCATTTTAAACTTGAGCATGAAATGGGTGGTAGGTAATATGACATATACACTTGATATTATTGTTGTTCAATTGGTACCATTGGATTCTTTCAATTGGTATCAATATTGACATTTATTACATACTCATATATATTCTTATGTATGTATGCATACTCTTCAAATAGTATCAATTTCGATTGATATCTAAATTTTCATACATATATATGTTTTTTCTTGTGCTCAAAAATATCACAAAGTTTGTTTATGCTAAAGCTTGATATTTTAATGACTAACATGTTTCAATTGATTAGTTTTCAATTGGTATTCAATACAAGCTTATGCATCGTTTTATTTGGTATTTCATAAAGGGGGAGAAAATTCATATTTTGTCTTTCAATTGGTATTTTGTTTACCGATGATTTCTACTCCCATACTTTATGATATAAAATAATTAAAAAAATGAATATTTATCTTATTTTGGTATCATATGTTCTAAATGATAAATTCTTACAATTGGTATCAAGATGTTTATTTGAATATTTGCAACTGGTATCAATGCCTTTATTTACTTTCATTTGGTATCAATTCTTAAATGTTTTTATGTTTCCTTTCAATTGGTATCAAAATGTTCTACATTGACATATTTTAATTGGTATCATATTTGATTGCACTCCTTATTGACATCATTTTTTTGACAAAAAAGGGAGAACATATTTTTGTTTTATTCAACCCCTTGTTGATGATTGACAAAAAGGGGAGAATTATTTGAGTTATATGCATGTTTTTATATGCATGTTTTGTTTATCTAGAAACATAGTTTATTTTTATTTATTAGTTTGTCGTTTAATTGGTATCAAGAGCATTTTTCGTTTATTTGTTGATATCAAGAGCTTTATTTAAAGAACATGTTTTTATTTTGGTATCAAGAGGCTTAATAGAGTTTTACCGTTTAATTGATATCAAGACCATGGTTCATTGTTTTATGCTTGTCTATATATTTTCATGTTTAATTTTCATTACATATTTATATGTTTATTGTGATGCATGAGCTAAGGGGGAGTTTCTTTGAAGCTTAACTTTAATCCATGCATATATAACTCCATGAGTTTTGTCATCATAAAAAAGGGGGAGATTGTTGGCCTAGAGGCTTTCCACTCTAGTTTTGATGATGATTAACTCATGTAGTTATGTTTACTAATAATCTTGTGATGTTTAGTTTCAGATCTTTTATCAAGATATTAGTTGGTGATTAGCTTCAACAAGATGGTTTGGAAGCTTTCACGTGGTGATTCCAGAGCCCAAGCATCAAGATCATATATAGCACTCGTTGGAGTCAAGCTCGGTGGATCACATTTTAGATCGAGTCGACTTGAAGACGGAGTTCGTCAAGAAGACTTCGGTATCCTAGTTTAGTTTGTGTTTTAGATCCATGTGTAAAGATTAGAATAATGTGATATGCTTAAGTTCACAATACACACACTTGTTTTAGTTTTCTTGTTTATCGGTTTCGGTTCTTGGTTTAACCAATATTGGTTCTCATGAATAGATAGATCAAAACAAGTTTTCATGTTTATGTATATTAGATATGTTATATATATACATGTATGCTTCATATCTTAGACAAATTTATTTTGATATGCCTATTCATGAGTTTTGATGTTTTGGTATTTTAACAAAACATAATTTGGGAATTAAAGGTAAAAAACAATGATATATATATGTTTCATGTATATTGGACTTATGTCCATAAGTAACATGCTTCAAAGTGTTTAAGTATCATGTTTTTGTATTTGAATGAGTTTTGAAAAAATCAGATTTCCTATTGAAAAACCTAAGTTTGGAAAAATACAGGTTTTAGTTTTTGATAAAATTTATAAGATACAAAAATAGTCCAAAATGTTTGAAATTTGTGTTGAAAATTTTCACACAAGTTTATATTTCTATGTAGAATGATAAAACTATTTTTGTGGATTTTCATGAAATTTATGGGAATTTTTAGAATATTTTTTGACAAGTTTTTCTGACCGAAAACCCTGCCTGTCAGGCTCTGGCGGTCAACCGACTGGTCGACCGGACCCAGAGTCAGTCGACTGGGCGGTCGACCGACGTGCACAAGCTTGTGCACGTTGGCCAGTCACTTGGGCGGTTGACCGTGCAGTCGACCGGCCAGAGAGCTTTGCTCTCTGAATTTTTACGGTCGACCGGCCGGTCGACCACTGGCTTCCAACGGTCATTTTTTTTACCGTTGGCGATCGACCGGGCGGTCGACCGCCAACCGCCAAGGCTGACAGATCAGCCCAACGGCTAGTTTTGGTTGGAGGCCTATTTAAGCCTCATTTCTTTGGGATTTTGGTTAACTTTTTGAAGAAGAAAAATTCCCTATTCTCTGGTTTTAAAAACAAGTTTTCAAAAGTGTTTAAGAGCTTAAAGATTCATCCTTACTGTTTTCAAGGGTTTGGAAAATTTAAAGAAAAATAGGTTTTTGGGATATTGCTTTAGATCTTCATTTCTATCATATTGCAAGTGTTTTCCCAAGGATATTTTCTTTGTTATTTGATTTCCAAAACACCTTGATTTCCACACTTGAGCTATCATTTCTATCCTCTCTATAGGATCACTTGTTTTTGTGGAAAAAGGAAGTTGTTTGTGGTTGAGATATACCACCAAGTTGTAAACCCTTTGCTTTATGATATCCCTCTTTGGTAGAGGTTGATTTGAGGTTGTGGTTTACTCCCTCTTGGTGAGGTGGAGTTGGTGTTGGATTTGTATCCCTCTTCGGTAGAGGTGGATTGTGGTTTAATCCCTCTTGTGTGAGGTGGAGTTGATTGTGTTTGCCTTGGTGGAGGTCGTATTTGTTAGATTGGTGGAGTTCGGTACTCCGGTCTTCGATAGACCATTTGTATTGCCTCGGTGGAGGTTGTATTGTTGAGAGAGGAGTTCGATACTCCTAGTGGATTGGAAATCCTTCTCCGTGAAGGCGGGGACGTAGAGCTCGGTGCTCGAATCTCGAAACACATCTTGTTGTTTGCGTTTGATCGATTGACTCTCTCTCTCTCTCTCTTTGCCTTTGGGCATTGCATTATTCATATTGCCATATCATTTATATGTTTGTGTTGTACCTTGCATTGATTCATATTGCCCATATCTATATGCTTGGTGTGTTGCTTGTGTGCCTCACTTGTGCCTAACCACGAGAGCTTCATATAGCGCCTCAACTCTTATTCAGAGGAATCAAGAGGAGTTAGTCCAGATCCCTTCACGGGAAATTCGGCTACACTTATTGGTTGCACTAAGTGTTGTTGCAAATTATTTTTAAATTTCGCATTTTGTATTTAGATTAGCATTATCACCTATTCACCCCCTTCTAGGTGATTTCAAAACATATATGCATAAATAAAGATATAAACACGCATATATAAACTCTCTAAATTCTTCTCCCCTTTTTTGTCAATTCATCAACAAAAGGGTGAGGACAATCAAACAATAAGATGTATATGCGATATACATTCACGAAAAGGAGAGATGATAAGTTAGCTCACCCTGTATACACGCATGACATGAAGAAGGGATGACTAAACCTTAACCCACATAAACATAATATACAATGTATAAGCGGAGATGTTA
>JAVJIF010024965.1:0-81471 GCA_038442645.1 Agave tequilana | reverse complement strand
CGGTGTTTTTGTTAAATAACAAAGAGTGAAGTTGGTGTCTTTCTTTTAAGTTGAAAAAAGAAAATGGAGAGAAGGGAGATGATTAAAAGAAAAGTTGCAAATTTAGAGAAGGCTTTGAAAAAGGGGAATTTTGTATAAAGTTTGAAAAGTGATTTGTTGTTTTTAATAAAGAAGAAAATCTGGGCTCATATCTCACTACTCAATGATATGGTCTTCTATTAAAATCCTTAGTACCTCAACTTGATCATAGACAAAAACTTAAGATTGATTTTAGAAAGTTTTAAGTAAAGCATATAAGATGGTTGGAAAAGTTAATTCTTTTTTTTAAGAAATCATCTCGAATTGAATGTTAAATCATCAAGAAGTTCAAGTATGAAATAAAAATAAGTTCAAGAGACTTTTTTTTAAAGAAGTAAAAGCTTAAAAATCCAAACCCATCCTCATGTGCCTTCAAGAACACTTTCAAGAAGAAAGGCTTAAGTTAGGCATGCGAATGATACATTGGGTCATTTCATCAAAACCATTCGAAAAGAAGAGGGGTTAGAGAGAGGAGTAATAGTGAGCCAGAAAACCGATTTAGCTACTTATGGAAGACAAAGAATAATACAAGTAAGTAAAGTACGACATACCGTAAAATCAGTGGAAGAAAATGTAGCTTGATCCTTGTATTGATGTCACTTCAATCTTTAGAATACAATCACTCAATTTCTCCTCTTACTGGTATTTGCACTGAACTATAAATTATAAACAAAGATACAATTTTGTACTATCTAACAAAGAGCCTAAACCTTAAAGAATAAACAAAAATTCTAATCCTAGTCTTCGCTCCTTTCTTCTCTGTTGAAAATAGTATTTATTGGAAAAAAAACCAGAGGGGAGAGGTCGTAGGAAGATTGGGGGAGCAAACGCTCCCCCAACACCCCAACAAAGCCGCAAAAATGCGGCTAGGGCGCGATTTCACGGCCCTAGTCTTGCCAGATGGCCACACCAACTGGGGGATGCTCTGATTTGGTGATTCTTCCATATTTTCTACTGGTTTTCTCATTTCTGCTCCAGGATTTGATGAAACAGCCTTTGATTGCTGTGCTTCAACCGCTTGATTTGGGAGGATTCATTTCAACCGATTTTCAACTTCTCTGATTTGTCAAGATTTACCCTGATTCGAATTAATTCTGAATTAAATCAGAATTTGATGGGCTTTTGGGCTTGTTTCTCTTTCCTTTCTTTTAGCAATGGGCCTATATTTAACAAAGAAGAATAAGACTTATTAATAGGATTTATTAGATAAAAAGTATGGTAATGTGATAATGTA
Organism: Agave tequilana; assembly: GCA_038442645.1. Lineage (NCBI taxonomy): Eukaryota > Viridiplantae > Streptophyta > Magnoliopsida > Asparagales > Asparagaceae > Agave > Agave tequilana. Next base: position 80,159 of record JAVJIF010024965.1, on the reverse strand, counting down.
TATGCAATATATGTGACTGATCAGTAACCATGGACAAACTCCTCTCCATCGTGCAGAGAAAGGCGAATCTGTCCATGACTACATTGAGCAGTTCAGAAACTTATCTTTGATATGCCCAGCAGCGATGCCATTGCCCATGCTCTTGCAGACATGTAGGCATAATTTTCTGGACCAAGTAGAGATTTGTATGGGAGTTGTCAAAGCCCATACGTGGAAAGACTTAGTCGAGCAAGCTGAAATACCCGAAAAGTCGGCTAAAAAGTGTGAACCATCTACCCCTAAAGGCAAATGGGGTATGAACAATAAAGGGCGTGGCGATATGACGCAGTCTTCCCAAGCCAAAGGAAAGAGACTATGTCGTCGAATTGTCAGGGAACGTTCATCCGAAGACCAAGAAGAGCAGCGTCACCAATCAGGAGTTTAAGTTTCCTCTGAAACAATACTCCTTCAACGACGAGCAGGTGGTTACAATATTCCACCTACTCCAAAAAGGGAATAAATTGAAGCTGCCAGAGGCTCGACACCCTAACGACGTGGGATGCATAAACGATCCCAACTATTGCCTTTTCCATAGGATGGTTCATCATCCTACTAACAATTGCTTTGTCCTCAAGGACAAAATTCAGGCTTGGTCGATGCGGAGTCCTGACTCTAAAGTCAGAATAAAGAAAGTCACTGCAAACATGGTGACCCTTGAGTTTGACAAGACCCTAAAAGTCACAGTTCCTAATGGGTCTTTTCCAATCCCTGAAGCATGGCTGGAGATAATGATCCTTCAGCTAAATATCAGGAGATTAAGGGTCTCGTTCCCCTAACATTAAAAACAAGGGAAATCATGTGGATACACCCAGACCTTGCCCAAGACAAACAATAGGATTCGAAGAAATCCAAGTCAAAAGGCAAATCCTGCAACTTATCTCTGTCCTACCAAATGACGGCAATGTGACAACAGCTTCTCTTAGCGATTCTAAAAGTGAGAGGCATGCTTGCACATCACAGGCTGATGTATCTCAGCCGACGGGTACTCGATCCGAAAAATCATACTTGAAATAGTATGAAAGAATTACTGATTGACACTACAGCAAACGACGTCAGTACAAGTACCCATGCCAGCTTCAGTCCTGACCTCGGGAAAAGAGAAGCAGAAAGAAGTCCGGTTTGACCATGTCCTGAAGAAACCTTCAGGCCCGGGACTTAACATCCCTTTTCGCTTTGACATATTGGCCAGCTGGCTAATATCCCCACTCGTATCACCATGCACGAGCTACTTCGCCTCTCAAAAGAGACAAGAGAAGCACTCAGAGATGCACTGGCTAATTTAGAATCATTTCTGACACACATGCCAGAAACCCGTAGGGACAACACTCAACCTTCGTGTTCTGAATATCATCATGTACAGTTGAAAGTACCTGCTATTACTTTTACAGCTGAGGACATGTTCCTCAAGGATAACAAACACGATCAACCTTTGTACTATACCGGATACATCGATTCGACATGCATTGAAAGAGTACAGGTTGATCCAGGGTCTGCACTCAGCATTATCCCCAAAAGGCTCCTCTACTTTCTTGGCATACCACTGTATCGGTTGTCCGCAATCACTAGTACGATATACAGTTTTAATGCAGGGAGTAGCCACCCACTAATAAAATTTTGACTCCGTTGCCGAATCGAGAACCTGAGATCAGAAGTGACGTGTTACGTCATTGACGCTGACACTTCATACAACTTGTTGTTAGGACGATCTTGGATTCACGCTAACTGGATTGTTCCCTCTACTCTGCACCAATGTTTCAAATACGTGGAGGATGATACAATGGTACAAACGGTGTTCGCTGAGAAACAACGTTCAAAGGGGTGGAAAACTACTTTACTGATGCTCTCCTATATCAAAAAATCGGTAAAACATCAAAAGAACCATCGCCTGACAACGACGACAGTGGCAATGAGGTAGATTCAGAGTTTGAAGGAGACACGCCAGCTACTTTGATCGGTGAACCAATTGTAGCATGTTTCAATAATCCTCGATGTAATAATCCCTCTGAGGATGATGATGAATGGGTGATTAATGACAATGTTATCTTTGATTATCCTGCGAGTGTCGAATTGTTTGAATCTGTCGCCAATAGCTCTCTACACATGCCCTTGCATAAATCAAGCATACCAAGTACATCTATGGAATGTGTGGAAGGGTCCGTCTTCGTGATCCCTCCATCCAAAAGGAGTCAATCACCAATAATATTTGGTAGAGCCCAACTACGAAGGTCTACGCGGTCACAGATACGAGTTCAGACTCAGAGCCCCCACAATTTTTCATTATATACGATCAGCATAGCATATGATGAGAAAAATGGGATACAGCCTGCAGCATGGGAGTGGCCTAAATTTCAGAAAAGGACGACGTGGTTTTCTATGTAATTTCGTGCCAAAAGGGAAACTGACAAATTACTATGATAAAACACGCAGGGGGTTGGGATATGTTACACCTCCACCTTCTACATCGATTCGATCCGAAGACGACAGACCGATCCCGTCACGCTCCGCCTCTTCCTCCGAGTGGGAGTCAGATGTTAGTTTAGGGACGATGTTCGAGAATCTCTCCGTTAATATGACTTCAAGTAGTCAGTTGGAGCATGCGAAAGCTATTAATGTTGAACCATGGGCTCAACAACTGGATTTCTAGTGGGAAAAGCGATTCGAACAACGCGAACCACCTACTGAAGACAAGGTGATCCAGGTTAACTTGGGTAGTCAAGACCACCCTAAACCCATCTTTATAAGTGAGAGCTTGTCACTTACAAAGAAAGAAGAATTGATAGTACTCGTAAGAGAGTATATCGATGTCTTTGCATGGGACTACGAAGATATGCCCGGACTTGATCCGCAAGTAGCCATGCATCATCTGAATATCAAGCCCGACGCAAAGCCAGTCAAGCAACAATAACGACGATTTCGCCCAAATATTATGGAAGCTATTGAAGCCGAAGTCCATAAACTCATCGCATGTGGTTTCATACGGGACGAACATCATCCAGATTGGGTTGATAACATTGTTCCCGTTCTTAAGAAGAATGAAAAAATTCGGATCTGTATTGACTACCGCGATCTCAATACAGCCTGCCTTATAGACGAATTCTCATTGCCCATCACCGATGTCATTGATTGAGATTTTACCTGCACACAAAAATAAAGATGTTAGATTTAGAAGTAGTTGTGCAAGGTTCTCAATTCTAATCCGCGGTAGTAGCAGTGGCTATGCGGGTCGTGATCCTCTGGGAGGGACTAGCGATGGAAGCGTTTGTAAGATTCTCTAAAAATTTTTTATTTTTTTAGTTATTAATAAGAAAATATTGGTTAGGTTAGAAAGAGAGCGGTATTTACAATGAGTCGGAAAGAAAGAGTTGGGAAATAGTGATTTAATCTACAAAAATAAAATAAAAGAAAAGAAAAGAAAAAAACACTAACCTTGTTGAAGAAAAACGTGAAATTCTAACACTTTCTACCTTGCTTAGGAGGCGTTGAATGCATAAACCATAGGATCGATCTCAGTCCCCTGTTCGCATTATATCATCAAGTCTCGCACAAGCATGAAGTGATACATCTTGAGGAGGAGAACATCTCCATGAAATATCGTTGGCACCCACCAAGATTAGTTATACTTATGCGTTGGAAATCACTTGCATGTCATCAACAACCAACAGAGATTAAAGAGAAAAAGAAAAGAAAGCAAAAAGAAAAGTAAAACAATGCACAAAAGAACAATGAACAAAAGAAAAAGATTACCTTTATTACTTGATACAATGGCAGAGAAGAGAAGCATACATCGGTGTCACGCTCAACATAGCCCTCTCCCTCACTTACATAAAAATTAAAAAAGAAAAGAAAACCTAAACTAGAAAAAGAAGAAAACCTAAAACCCTAGATTTGGCCCTCTGGCTCTGGACGCTCTTCTCGGTTGCACTGCAGGGGGTATTTATAGGTGCAGAAGGGGTAGAGTCCCAACACAACTCTCCCACGAAAACTCGTATCCAGATATGACTGGATTGCCGCGGAAACGCGCCTGGTAGTGGCGGCTGGCCACGCGCTTTGGCGCGTGGCTTCTCCTGGTCCGTCCATCTGGCGTTTACTTCTGGAAGCTGCATCCTGGCTCTTAATCTTTGGATTTGGATATAACTTGGGAATCAAGTTACCTAGATCCCAAATCTTTTATCCACGAATTTGTGATCTTAAATTCTCCTTCTTTGGCTTTTATTCTCATCCTGCAAGTAATTAGGGTTGAATAGAAGTCTATCCTTCCCTCTTCTTTGTATTTGCAACTTTAGCCCTTGTGTATTTGCACTTTTGACAATTGATATTTGCACTTTTGCACTTGGGCTTGAATATGGGCTTTTGGGCTTCTTTTAGGCTTTATTTATTATTAAAATAAGAACTCAAGGCTTGCACACAATAAATCACAAAATATTAATAAATGTGCAAATTATATAAATAAATATGAAAATGTGATGGTAAATATGATGATAAAAATGCACTTTTCACTACCAATCACACCCCCACACTTATCTTTTTGCTCGTCCTCGAGTAAAAATCAAAGAGAAAAAGAAAAAAAAATTAATCTAACCTAACTCACTTTCGTAGGAATCACGGTTGCACTTAGCATGTGCAACAAGCCGTTAAACCTCTAGGTTACCCTAGAGGACGAGTGTTATCTCGTGAGGGTTTTCAGCGGATTACACCCACAAAATCCATAAAAAGGAAATATTTGAAATACTTTTGAAAAGACTAAGTAATCTATAAGTTTTTAGGATCCTCATTTTTATTCATTCTTAGACTTAGTCTTTATAAAGTAAATTGTTTTCATTTTTAAGTAAGGATCAAAATTGAATTTTGTGTATAGTCTTTTTGTTACCAAAAGTCATATGCATCCTTATGAATTTTTACTAGGAATTCCTTAACTTGGACTTTCATGCCTCTTTATTTGTTTAAAATTTTTTTAATATGTATAACGCATCTAATTTTCTTTCGTATAAGCATCAAGGCTTCTTGAGGCCCTCATACCTAACTAATTGACTCTTAGATGTGTTAGTACATATGTAATATTTCTTAGTTTTCTTAGGCTTTCTAATCCACCCATGTAGCGAACTTAAAGTCGGTGGCTCCCAAACCAGTCGGCTTTAGGGCACCAAGTGAGAAAACATCCCGCGGACTCAAATTCGAGTGAACTAGGCCCCAAAACTAAGGACTTTATTTTTTTTACTAACCTTTAGGCATGAATACTTATGCTTTTTGAGGCACATGTATCCAGCTTAATTAGTGATTTCCTTTTTTTTTGTTTTTTTTTTTTTATATATGAGGCACAAAGGTCTTCGTCTTAGAATCCTAGATATGCATTAGGTATGCAAATTTCATTAAGGTAAAAATCAAGACTAACTACTTATTCAATTTCTCCTCCTATACCTAAAAATTCAACAATTTATTTATTTTGACCGAGTTTTTAGAAATCCTAATCATGATTTTCCTAATTCTTAAGATTAACTTAGATTTCTTTCAAAAGATAAGTCAAAATATTGTCCCTTTTATAACATTTTTTTATTAGCAATTTTTTTGTTAGTTTCTACCTATGTTAGTATGTTTTGATAGTTTCTACCTATGTTAGTAAAGCCCACCCCCACACTTATCTCATGCATTGTCCTCAATGTATGAATGAATGCATATATGCATGAAAAGAACAAGGGAAGGCGGAAGTTACCTTAAGGTGGTGGTTCCGGTGGTGGTCTAATTGGTCCACGAAATGCGGCCCAATCTACTTTTTGTGAAATCGGGGGAACCCACCAGAAATCTTGTTTATATAACCCACTAAAATGTATGTATAATCATTTTTTAATAATTCCACCTCATCAAATTTCCAAATTTCATAATAAATTTCAGAGTCAATTGTGTCAACCGCCTTGTCCCAGAATGGAGAGTGAAAAGATGGAATGATTGACTTGGATGTCATAAGTGCGGGAACGAATACCGACTCAGGAAAGAAACTTAAATCAAGTAAGGGTTCAGGAGTCGGGCTAGGTTCAGGAAGTGGGTCCAAATCAATAAGTTGAAGCTCAAGTCCACAATAATCTTCCCACAATGGAATGTGACTCAATGGTAGTGATTCAAGTTCAGGAATGATATGAGTGGGAATCAAGACTGACTCTAAAATATTACCTAAGTCGGGTAACAAAACAGGAGTCAACAATGATTCGGGAATTTGAACTTGATCACAGATTTGAGAATCTAGGTCACATATCTCATTCAGCTCAATATCATAAAAATGAGAACTTGCCAATTTATCCATGGGACTTCAAATTTGTAAAATTGGTCAAGTTCAATATGATCATCAAAAATGGGTGACTCAATTTCATGATGAATTGGCACAGGATCCAATGTTGACTCGGAAGAAGTGAAATCAGGTGGAGACACCGGAGTCATTATTGAATTAGGAAGCAAAATTGAATCATCAAGTTGGGGTTCATGATCATATTCATGCTCAAGATCTATTTCAGGAAGGGAAAAACTTGCCAAGTTATCAAAATTTGAAGTTTCGGCAAGTTCACATGATGGACTGAATTAGAATCTTGTTGTCCAAAGCAACTTGGTTCGTCGGCTCTAAGAGAGTGGTCAGCGATATTAGAATTGGCCGGACAGTGAGAACACAAAGATTGAACCATCATATCTAGTTCATGCTCACGAGCTAATCTAGCCTGAGTCATGGCTTCAAGCCTCTTTTGTGATTGGACTTGGAAAAAGGAAGTGTAATCGTGATGAAGTTGTGAGTCGGTGGACTCACGCATCATCATGTCTAAGATTGATGGTGGTTGTTGCTTGGACTCGTGCATACTCATCATTTCCCGGATAGATGGTTTTCTATTCTGAATGGGTGGATCTGAGTATGAATCTTGGGAATATTGTGGACAAGGTGGAGACGGAGGACAAGTCGGTTGAAAATTGGACCGGGGAAGCGAAACCCCATGAACTCTGTGAAGAGTTGAAAGTATGAAAATTATGGTCATAAGATGGGGGGCATGGGTTATAATCATTCGGATAAGACCATTCCGGCACACTAGGTTGATCAAAGTTGTGATATGCCGGGTTGGTAATATCCGAAAAATAGTTAGGTGTGTAATATGGATTAAAATTGGAAAAATATTATTATATGCCATATTACACCAACACTACAAAGAAAACAAATAAACAAACAAAAAAAAATTCTAACCTAAGTTAGGGTAGACCTATGACCTAGACGACTCCTAACTGGTTAGACTGTCCACGGGAGGTAGGGTGCAGACTTTGACCACAAGTTAATCAGCCAGGTCAGGGCAAGAGTGGTGGGAGGTTTTCCGTCAAAGACGTTCCTTAATTAAATAACCACCAATCTTCGGGCTTTCGGCCCTCAATCCCCTTCCTAGATACTGATTTGGCAGGAGTCAATTTCCAACACCGTTCCCCTTAGGATAATCTCCTAATTGAGTCCGAGATGTCCCTAGGGCCAACGTCTACTAATTTTAAGTTAGGCTTGGGTTAGTGAGTGCTTGGGATATGATTTTTGGGCTAAGGAAGGGTGATGAAATCCCCACCTTATCTTGTTAATGGGTTATGCCCTTAAAGTAAATTAGTGCAAGTGTACAAAATATGTAAATAAGATTCACTCAAAGCAGAAAATCAACCAAGAGATGAGTCCTATTCTACATGAAATGTGTACGTACCTTGCTCCAGCACTCTTCAACAGTAAAATAAAGTAATTGAAAAGACACGTGCCTACTATGCAAACGTCTAATCAATTTTTATCATTAACAACAAATATTTACTGTTGAATTAATTAGCAGTAAGCAGGGTTATCACAGAACAAATTTTAACAGAGCAGTAGACATATATTGCAAGTTTCAGAAACCTGCAAAAATTTCAGTCAGTAGTCCTCTGCTACTGCCGCGGATCCGCGGCTATTGCCGCGATTGCGCGGCAAAGTAGCAGGCTCTGCTGCTCTGCCTTCGAGGGCAGAGGCACAGAGTTGCTATATGTCCTTGCTGCTTGTATTTTTCCTGTTCTCCAAACCTGCAAACATAAAGAATAAAAGAATTAGTTAATTTTTTTATTAGAGAAAAACTTACCGTCCCTCCCGGCAACGGCGCCAATGTTTTGATTGAGAAAAACTTACCGTCCCTCCCCGGCAACGGCGCCAAAATTTTGATTGAGATTTTACCTGCACACAAAAATAAAGATGTTAGATTTAGAAGTAGTTGTGCAAGGTTCTCAATTCTAATCCGCGGTAGCAGTGGCTATGCGGGTCGTGATCCTCTGGGAGAGGACTAGCGATGGAAGCGTTTGTAAGATTCTCTAAAAATTTATCTTTTTTTTTAGTTATTAATAAGAAAATATTGGTTAGGTTAGAAAGAGAGCGGTATTTACAATGAGTCGGAAAGAAAGAGTTGGGAAATAGTGATTTAATCTACAAAAATAAAATAAAAGAAAAGAAAAGAAATAAACACTAACCTTGGTTGAAGAAAAACGTGAAATCCTAACACTTTCTACCTTGCTTAGGAGGCGTTGAACGCATAAAGCATAGGATCGATCTCAGTCCCATGTTCGCATTATATCATCAAGTCTCGCACAAGCATGAAGTGATACATCTTGAGGAGGAGAACATCTCCATGAAATATCGTTGGCACCCACCAAGATTAGTTATACTTATGCGTTGGAAATCACTTGCATATCATCAACAACCAACAGAGATAAAAGAGAAAAAGAAAAGAAAGCAAAAAGAAAAGTAAAACAATGCACATAAGAACAATGAACAAAAGAAAAAGATTACCTTTATTACTTGATACAATGGCAGAGAAGAGAAGCATACATAAAATTAAAAATTAAAAAGAAAAACCTAAACTAGAAAAAAAGAAGAAACCTAAAACCCTAGATTTGGCCCTCTGGCTCTGGACGCTCTTCTCGGTTGCACTGCAGGGGGTATTTATAGGTGCAGAAGGAGGTAGAGTCCAACACAACTCTCCCACGAAAACTCGTATCCAGATATGACTGGATTGCCGCGGAAACGCGGCTTGGCCGCGTTTCCGCGGCTGGTGGTAGTGGCGGCTGGCCACGCGCTTTGGCGCGTGGCTTCTCCTGGTCCGTCCATCTGGTCGTTTCCTTCTGGAAGCTGCATCCTGGCTCTTAATCTTTGGATTTGGATATAACTTGGGAATCAAGTTACCTAGATCCCAAATCTTTTATCCACGAATTTGTGATCTTAAATTCTCCTTCTTTGGCTTTTATTCTCATCCTGCAAGTATTTAGGGTTGAATAGAAGTCTATCCTTCCCTCTTCTTTGTATTTGCAACTTTAGCCCTTGTGTATTTGCACTTTTGACAATTGATATTTGCACTTTTGCACTTGGGCTTGAATATGGGCTTTTGGGCTTCTTTTAGGCTTTATTTATTATTAAAATAAGAACTCAAGGCCTGCACACAATAAATCACAAAATATTAATAAATGTGCAGAATTATATAAATAAATATGAAAATGTGATGGTAAATATGATGATAAAAATGCACTTTTAACTACCAATCAGTCATGATTGACAATACCTGCAGATTTGAAAGAATGTCTTTCATGGACGGCTTTTCAGGGTATAATCAAATTAAGATGTACCCAGGGGATGAGAAGCATACTTCATTCCGGACGTCGTTGGGGGTTGATAGGTAGTTAAAAATGCACATTTATCATCATATTTGTCATCATATTTTCCTACTTATTCTTTTATTAAGCACTACTACTAAAGTTTTATTATTTAATGTGTGCAGGCCTTGAGTAATTAAAAAAATAAAGAAATAAAGCACAAGTGAAGCCCAAAAGCCCAAGAATCCCACCGCCCACATGCAAAATTAATTGTAATAATTAGAAGTTTCTACCTTATCTAACCTAATCTAAACTTGAATTTTAAAATTTAAGGGAGGAAGAGGAAGGATAAAACTCCCAATTGCTAAAAAGAGGAGGAAAAGGATAAGATGGATCATTATCCTTAAACAGAGATGGACTTCTACTTAAACCTAGTTGCTTGCAATACAAGGATAAAGATAAAAGGGGAGAAAAGCTTAAAGATAAAGAACAAATCCTTTTATAAATTCGGATTTGTCATAACTTGCTTCCCAAATTATCCTGATTCTCAGGATAGAAGGTTTGAATACAAAATCCAGAAGGAGGAGTCCAGATGAACGGACTAGAAGAGGCCACGCAAGAAAGCGCGTGGCCATTGGCCATGCTATTACCGCGAAAACGTGGCTATGGCCACGTTTTCGCGGCCATTTGGATGAAGTTGGTTGCGGGTTTTCATGGAAGAGTTGTACTGGGACTCTACTTCCTATATCTCTTATAAATACCCCTGGAGAGCAACAAAGAGGGAGGATCCAGCGACTGAAGCTTAAGGTTTTCTTTAAATTTTTCCTCTTTCCGAAATTTCTTGTATTTTCGTTTTTGTTATTTGAAGAAGAATATTTTGAAGAAGGAGAGGAGCTTTATAATTGGTCAGTGACATCCAATAAAAAGGTTACCCATTCTTCTTTGCAATTCAATTCAGTTTTTCTGCTTAGATTAATTATTTTTCTTCTTTTCGTTTTCATGCAATTTTTCTTATTCAACATAAAAATTGAAAATAAAATAAAAAAATGAATAACTAAATTAAACCTATAGTTTGCTAATCTCTCGATCAACCCTAGTTTAGTTTAAAAGGTGAATTGATTGACATCTATTATTCTTAGAAACCCTAGGATTAAAATGGTCTTCTTGAAGATGATCGATGATTAGGTTTACTTAATTCAGGTTGCATTTTTTAAATGATTCTTTATAGTTCATACTTAAAAACTTTGATAGCATAATTTTAAGTAAAAAAAACTTCTCTTATGCTTGCTTTGAAATTAGGATGAACGAATGTTTAATCTTTATTAGTGCACACTAGTTAGGGTTCCAACATTATTATTCATCTTGCTTGATTCTCAATTAATAACCTAGGATGGATGCTTCTTCATTTAATATGATATTCACTCTTGAGACTAATACCATGGGTTGTGGTAGATGATTAGTAAACTATACTTCTTAAACTTGATCAAATCTAATCAATCTCTCTTTTCTTTTCCAAGCGAATTATAGAGAAGATCGTTCCGAAATGCTTCCATCGCATCCTTCCCTGTGGATCGACCTGTCTAGCCTTTGCTACGTGGTTGCTTTGAAACGAGACTAAGATTTTCTAAACTATTTATAATACAATTTCCCATTTTAATCAAAATTTTGGCGCCGTTGCCGGGGAGGGAACGACACGATATTCTCAAAAACTAATTCTTTTTTTTTTTTCTGTTTGCAGGATCAGAGAACAGGAACTATAATTACAGCTAAGGACATATAGCAACTCTGTGCCTTTGCCCTAGAAGGCAGAGCAACAGAGGCTACTATTTAGCCGTGCAAACGCGGCAATAGCCGCATTTTCGCGGCTATAGTAGGGGACTACTAACTCAATTTTTGCAGGTTGCTGCAAATTGCAATGTTCTGTTTACTGCTTTGATAATTTTTCTCTGTGATCACCCTGCATATTGCTAACTAATTAACAGTAACCTATTGGTTGATTAATAAAAAATTTTAGACTCTTGCATCATAGGCACGTGTCTATTTAAATTTCTTAATTTCTGTTGAAGAGTACTGGCGACAAGGTACGTTCACATTGCATACAGACTAGGAAACACCTTTGACTGATTTACTGCTTTTGAGTGAATACTTGTCTATTGCTTTACACATGCACTAAATCAATTAAGGGCAAATCCCATAAACAAGATAAGGTGGGGATTTCATCACCCTTCCTCGGCCCACAAATCATCTCCGTTACACTCATAACCCTAACCCTAAAATAAAAATTGACTAGACGTTGGCCTTCGGTTAATTCAGACTCATTAGGAGATTAGCTGAAAGAGGAAGTTGTTCGAAATTAACTCTTGCCAAATCTATGCCTAGGATGGGGATTAAGGGCCGAAAGCCCGAAGATCAGTGGTTACTTAATTAAGGAACGTCTTTGACGGATAACCTCCCACCGATCTTGCCACCTACCTGGCCGATTAACTTGTGGTTAAGGCCGGCATTATGCCTCCTAAAGATAGTCTAGAGTTAGGAGTCGTCTAGGTCAAGGCTTATCCTAGAATAGGATTTTTGATTATTTTTTGTCTTTCTTGATTGATTCGGTGAACTTGTTTGTTAACTGTGCATGTCAGCTTTGTCGAGAGACCCAGTAACATCTAGACTAACTAGGACCAGTTCACCACCCGAACAAAAACCCGATTCACACATGACACAACCACCATCACTGTAAGATAAGTTCTATCCTATTAGGATCTCTTCCATCTTGCATTCAGTTACCCGATGAAGGTGTTGACAAATTTGAGCTCAAACCACAATATATCAACACTCTTCCCAAATTTTATGAATTTGAATCCGAGAATGCATACATTTTCATAAGGGAATTTGAAGAAGTATGTCTAATGATGAAAATACCCAGCCTTGGAGTAGATGCCATTAAATTACGGTTTGTCCCATTCTCTTTGAAAGACTTAGCAAAGAAATGGCTTTACAGTCTAGAGGTCGGTTCCATATCCTCATGGGATAATTTCGTCAAAGCCTTCTTAAAGAAATTTTATTCCGTTCACAAGACTGCACTAATTAAGAAAAGCATCTTGCAGTTTAAGCAAACAGCTAATGAACCTTTTTGGAAGTACTTCGAACGTTTTAAGGACCTCCTTGTCCAATGCCCTCACCATGGGATAGAGAAATGGCGACTCTGCCAAGCTCTTTATGATGGATTAGAATATCAAACAAAAACCCTATTAGAATTCATGTGCCAAGAAGGATTTTTGAAAAAGAACGAAAACGAAGGATGGTTATTATATAAAGAGTTGGCTGATAACACCATCCAATGGGAACCAACTCTGGAAAAATTTAGGACTAATGACCCCTCTTCTAAAGGAGGTGTCCATTCCATTGAGGCTAACATAGCTACCAAAGCTAAACTAGCTACTGTGATGCGAAGACTAGAAGCTCTTGAAACTAAAGAACCAGTCTCAGTGAAAAAGCCAGCCAACACCTTCGGCGTGTTGTACTTATTTTCAAGACATGAACCATGTGTTCGAGGAATGTCCCGTCTTTATAGCTCATCAAACTTTGCCCAAGCAAATTAGTGCGACCTTCACAAGGCCCGCTAACAATCCATATTCGTCCACCTATAATCCCGGTTGGAGAAATCACCCAAATTTCTCATGGGCCCCAAACAACAATGATCACACAAGGCCCAAATTCTTCAACAATTTTCAACAATCTCCTTATCAACAAAATTATCCCAACCAAAATCCTCCACTTTCTTTCCAAAATTCACATATGGAAACAAGACTCTCCAATATGGAAAGAAAGGTAAAAACTCTAGTTAAGAGCCAAGACACACTAGCTCAAGTCTTGACTAGGATAAAGATGCAGCTGAATCAACAAGAAAGACAAAAGAGAACTCTACTAAGTCAACCATTGCCAAACCCTAGGAATCCTAAGCAAGTCAATGAGGCTCAAGACCCAAACCAGTGTAACTTGGTTCATACGTTAAGGTCAGGAAAACAAGTTGATAATCAAGTATCCATGCCATCGGACCCAGCTCAATTGTCTATTCCATCTAGTTCCACTCCATCTCCACAAAACTCCAAAGAAACTGAAGTTGTTAAATCAGTAAAACAAGTGCACCAACCTATAGCCCCATTTTCAAATAGGCTTAGGAGTAATAATAATGCACATATGGAGAAACTGCTCGAGGTATTTAATCAAGTTCGACTTAATATACCACTTCTTGATGCAATCCAATAAGTCCCTAGTTATGCCAAATTTCTTAAGGACATGTGCACCAAGAAAAGAAAGACAAATGTGCCCAAGAAGGTTTTTCTAGCCACTAACATTAGTGAGCTATTGTCCAACCAGATCCCAGTCAAGTACAAGGACCCTGGTTGCCCCGCCATTTCTTGCACAATAGGTCGAGCTGAAATTAGTCGAGCACTCCTCGATTTAGGAGCAAGCTTTAATTTTCTTTCCTTCTCCGTATATCAGCAACTTGGCTTAGGCGAACTCAACCCAACTCAAGTTATGATCCAATTAGCTGATCGATCAATTAAAGTTCCAAAGGGAGAGATCAATGATGTCCTTATACGGGTAGGAGAATTCATTTACCCAGTCGATTTCATTGTTTCAGAGACACAACCTGTGTCTAATCCTAGGTCCCAAACTCCCGTCATCTTAGGACGTCCATTCCAAATAACCGCTAACGCAATCATAAATTGTAGAAACGGATCCATAAGATTGACTTTTGGAGACATGACCAAGGAAGTCAATGTTTTTAACTTAGGTAAACACCCTACGATATAAACGACCAACCCTTTGAGGTCAACTTCATTGAAAATATGTCTAGTGAGCACAAAGAGGAGATCACACTAGAATCAAAGGATGAAGAACAGTTAGAATCTTGTAATCTCAACCTTGATGAGATTGAGTGGCAGCAAGTCCAAGTTCTATAGAGATGAAGAATTTAAACTTAACACCTCCACCGATCGAACCACCTCCTTCCTTGGAGTTAAAGACCTTACCTAAACATCTTAAGTATGCCTACCTTGGTGAACAAGAGACGTTACCAGTCATAGTTGCCTCCAATTTGACTAATAGGCAAGAGGAAGACCTATTGGCAACCCTTACGAGACATAGGGAAGCCATTGGTTAGACTATGGCTGATATTAAGGGACTAAGCCCTAAAATAGTCTAGCATAGAATCCATCTAAATGAAGGGGTTAAACCGAAGAGGGACCCACAGCATAGGCTAAACCCGCTCATGCAAGAGGCTATACAAGGCGAAATAATGAAACTGTTGGATAATGGATCATTTATCCTATTTCCGATAGCCAATGGGTCAGCCCAGTGCACGTGGTCCCTAAGAAGTCCAGTTTTACTGTGGTGAAAAAAGACAAGCAAGAGTTAGTATAAACACGATTACCTACCAAGGTTCGAGTATGTATAGACTATCGCAAGTTGAACGCCGCTACTAGAAAAGACCATTTCCCCCTCCCATTTATCGACCAAATGCTGGAACGATTAGCGGACCATGAGTATTAGTGTTTCTTGGACGGTTACTCAGGTATAACCAAATCCCAATAGCCCCGAAGGACCAAGAAAAGACAATGTTCACGTGTCCATTTGGGACGTTTGCCTATCGCCGAATGCCTTTCGGCCTATGCAATGCCCCCGCACATTCCAACGTTGCATGTTAAGCCTTTTCTCCGACATGGTCGAGCACTTCTTGGAGATCTTCATGGACGATTTCTCCGTCTATGGAAATTTGTTTGACCAATGTCTACATCACTTAGAGCTAGTGCTAAAAAGGTGCACCGAAAAGAACTTGATCATAAATTGAGAAAAGTGCCACTTTATGGTGCAGCATGGGATTATCCTAGGTCATGAGATATCTAGGAAAGGGATCAAAGTGGATAAGGCTAAGGCGGAGATCATAGCCAAACTCTCAATTTCACGATGCGTGAAAGACATTCGTTCTTTCTTAGGACACGCCGGGTTTTACCGTAGGTTCATTAGGGATTTTAGCAAAATTGCTAGACCCCTTACAAACCTTTTAGCCAAAGACGTGCCCTTCATCTTTGATGACAAGTGTAGTAGCGCATGGGAGAAGCTAAAATTGAAACTTATCTCTGCACCTATCATCTCACCTCCGGACTGGTCCAAACCCTTTGAGATCATGTGTGATGCCTCTGATTTTACGATAGGCGCTGTCTTAGGACAACGCAAAGACAACAAGCAACACGTGATCTATTATTCAAATAGGACACTCAACGATGCCCAAATGAACTATACTACCGAGAAAGAATTCTTGGCCGTAGTGTTCGCATTGGAGAAATTCCACCCATACCTACTTGGGACCAAAACCACGATATTTACCGACCATTCTGCACTTCGATACCTAATGCTCAAAAAGAATGCGAAGGCCCGACTCATTCATTGGATTCTCCTCCTTCAAGAATTCGATCTCAAAATTTGAGATAAAAAGGGTGTCGAAAATGTCGTCGCAGACCATCTCTCTCTGCGCCAATGCACCTTCCGACAAACTGCCCATCAATGATAATTTTCCCGACGAACAACTTCTAGCCATCTATATGGAACCGTGGTTTGCCGACATAGTTAATTACTTAGTCACAAACTAAACACCATCTAGTTGGTCAAAACAGGATAGATACCGGTTCTTATCTCAAGTCCGGTATTTCATATGAAAGGACCCTTACCTCTTTAAATATTGTAGCGATCAAATAATTAGGAGATGTGTTCCCGACGAAGAAACTAGAAGCGTTCTAGCCTTTTGTCACGAATTTGCTTGCGGTGGACACTTCGGTCCCCGCAAAACTGCCAAAAAGGTACTACAGAGTGGCTTTTATTGGTCTACTTTGTTCAAAGACGCACTTGACTTTTGCAAAACTTGCACCAGATGTCAAATGATAGGAAGGATTTTTAAACGTAATATGATGCCTCTAAATCCAATTCTAGAAGTAGAACTCTTTGATGCTTGGGGCATTGATTTTATGGGACCCTTCCCTAATTCATTTGGGCACCAATACATCTTGTTGGCTGTAGATTACGTATCCAAATGGGTTGAAGCCATCCCTTGCAAGACAAATGACAATAAAGTTGTTGTCAAATTCTTGAAAGAAAACATCTTCTCACGCTTTGGAACCCCTCGTGCCATAATTAGTGATAATGGTACACATTTTTGCAATAGAACTTTTGAATCTCTTATGCGAAAATATGTCATAACACACAAGTTATCTACACCTTACCATCCTCAAACCAGTGGGCAGGTAGAAGTTTCAAATACGCAAGTTAAGCTTATCTTGAAGAAAACTGTGAATCAAAATAGGAAGGACTGGTCCACCAAATTGGTAGATGCCTTGTGGGCATATAGGACCGCCTTTAAAACGATTCTAGGAATGTCTCCTTATAGACTAGTCTTTGAAAAGACTTGCCACCTTCCTGTTGAGATAGAGCACCGAGCCTTATGGGCCATTAAGCAGCTGAATTTTGATCTAGATAAGGCCGGTGAACTTCAGAAATTGCAAATTTCTGAACTTGAGGAGTTAAGGAACGAGGCATATGAAAATGCGAAAATTATGAAAGATAGGGTTAAAGTTTTCATGATAAGTTCATCACGAGAAAAACTTTTGTCCAAGGATAAAAAGTCTTACTCTATAACTCTAGACTTCATCTCTTTCCCAAAAAGTTAAAATCAAGATGGACAGGGCCTTTCATTGTTAAGACTGTGTTTCCACATGGAACCATAGAGATATACGACCCTAAAAATGAAAATGTATTCAAGGTAAATGGTCAACGTCTGAAACCATTTTTGGAATCAGTACCGGAAGCAAACGCAGCCATGGGTCTTTTTGACCCAATATATCGGTAACTCTACCTCTCTGCCAATTTATTTCATGCATTTCATACATGCATACATTGGGGACAATGCATGAGACAAGTGTGGGGAGGGTACTAACCTTAATTTCAAAATAAAAAATATATATAATAAAAATATATATATAATAAAAAATTATTTTTCTATTTTAACATAGATTATTTTAACATAGGTTATTAACTTAACAAAAATAAATAAATAAATAAATAAATAAAATTTAAAATATATATATAGTTAAAAAAGGAGACAATATTTTGACTTATCTTTTGAAAGAAATTTAAGTTAATCTTAAGAATTAGGAAAATCATGATTAGGATTTCTAAAAACTTGGTCGAAATAAAATAAATTGTTGGATTTATTTAGGTATAGGAGGAAAATTTGAATAATTAATTAGTCTTAATTTTTACCTTAATGAAATGTGCATACCTACACTTTCACTTCTAGGACTCTAAGATAAAGACTCTTGTGCCTTATAAAGAAAAATAATATAAAAAAAAGAGTCTACTAATTAAGCTAGATATATGTGCCTCAAGAAGCATAAGTATTCACGCTTAAAAGATGATTTTATAAATAAAGTCCTTAGTTTTGTGGCCTAGTTCACTCGAGTCCTTAAGTCCGTGGGGTGTTTTCTCACCCGGTGCCCTAAAACCGACGGTTTGGGAGGCACTGACCTTAGGCTCGCTACATGGGTGAATTAGAAAGCCTAATAAAACTAAAAAATATTATCTATATATGTACTAACACATCTAATAGTCAATTAGTTAGGTATGAAGGCCTCAAGAAGCCTTGATACTTACACAAAAGAAAATTAGATGAGTTATACATATTAAAAAAAAGAGAATAATAATAATGATAAAGAGGCATGAGAGTCCAAGTTAAAAAATCCCTAGTAAAGATTAGAAGGATGCATATGACTTAGGGTAACAAAAGAGACTATATAAAAATTCAATTTTAATCCTTACCTAAAATTGATAACAAATTATTGTATAGAGACTAAGTTCAAGAATGAATAAAGATAATAATACTAAAACTTATAGATTGCTTAGTTTCTTCAAATATATTTCAAATATTTCTCTCTTTTTTCAAAATAAAATAATAATAATACATATTATTAATCACTAACATTTTATTCTTTTTATGAATTTTGTGGGTGTAATTCACTGAAAATCCTCACGAGACAACACTCGTCCTCTAGGGTTAACCTAGAGGTTTAACGGCTTGTTGCACGTGCTAAGTGCAATCGTGATTCCTATGAAAGTGAGTTCATAGGTTAGGTTTTATTTTCTTTTCCTTTTTCTTTTTTATTTTTACTCGAGGACGAGCAAAAAGATAAGTGTGGGGGTGTGATAGGTAGTTAAAAATGCACATTTATCATCATATTTCCCTACTTATTCTTTAATTAAACACTACTACTAATGTTTTATTATTTAATGTGTGCATGCCTTGAGTAATTAAAAAAATTAAGAAATAAAGCACAAGTGAAGCCCAAAAGCCCAAGAATCCCACAAGCCCACATGCAAAATTAATTGTAGTAATTTAGAAGTTTCTACCTTATCTAACCTAATCTAAACTTGGATTTTAAAATCTAAGGGAGGAAGAGGAAGGATAAAATAGAACTCTTAATTACTAAAAGGAGGAGGAAAAGAATAAGATGGATCAATATCCTTAAACAGAGATGGACTTCTACTTAACCTAGTTGCTTGCAATACAAGGATAAAGATAAAAGGGAGAAAAGATTAAAGATAAAGAACAAATCCTTTTATAAATTCAGATTTGTGATAACTTGCTTCCCAAGTTATCCCGAGTTCTCAAGATAGAAGGTTTGAATACAAAATCCAGAAGGAGGAGCCCAGATGAACGGACTAGAAGAGGCCACGCAAGAAAACGCGTGGCCATTGGCCACGCTATTGCCGCGAAAACGCGGCCATAGCACGTTTTCGCGGCCATTTGGATGAAGTTGGTTACGGGTTTTCGTGAAAGAGTTGTACTGGGACTCTACTTCCTATATCTCCTATAAATACCCCTACAGAGCAACAGCGAGAGAGAATCCAGCAACTAAAGCTTAGGGTTTTCTTTAGATTTTTTCTCTTTCCGAAATTTCTTGTATTTTCATTTTTGTTATTTGAAGAAGAATATTTTGAAGAAGGAGAGGAGCTTTGTAATTGGTCAGTGACATCCAATAAAAAGGTTACATTCTTCTTTGCAATTCAATTCAGTTTTTCGGCTTAGATTAATTATTTTTTCTTCTTTTCGTTTTCATGCAATTTTTCTTATTCAACATAAAAATTGAAAATAAAATAAAAAATGAATAACTAAATTAAACCTATAGTTTGTTCATCTCTCGATCAACCCTAGTTTAGTTTAAAAGGTAAATTGATTGACATCTATTATTATTAAAACCCTAGGATTAAAATGGTCTTCTTGAAGATGAATCGATGATTAGGTTTACTTAATTCAGGTTGCACTTTTTAAATGATTCTTCATAGATCATACTTAAAAAATTTGATAGCATAATTTTAAGTAAAAAAACTTCTCTTATGCTATTCTTTGAAATTAGGATGAACGAATGTTTAATCTTTATTAGTTAACACTAGTTAGGGTTCCAACATTATTATTCATCTTGCTTGATTCTCAATTAATAACCTAGGATGGATGCTTCTTCATTCAATATGATATTCACTCTTTGAGACTAATACCATTGGTTGTGGTAGATGATTAGTAAACTATACTTCTTAAACTTGATCAAATCTAATCAATCTCTATTTTTCTTTTCCAAGCGAATTACAGAGAAGATCGTTCTGAAACGCTTCCATCGCATCCTTCCCTGTGGATCGACCCATCTAGCCTTTGCTACGCGGTTACCTTGAAACGAGCCTAAGATTTTCTAAACTATTTACAATACAATTTTCCGTTTCAATCAGGGGTATACTGCTATACCATGATGCCCTTCGGATTAAAGAACACGGGAGCAACTTATCAACATGTGATGAGTACAATTTTCTGCGACCACCTCCGAAAGATGGTAGAATGTTATGTCGACGACATTGCTGTCAAAAGTCGCAATAAGAATGATCATCTTCATGACTTGAGAACAATGTTCGATATAATGCGAGCTCATCGACTGAAAATGAATCCGACAAAATCTTTCTTTGGGGTTTCGAGTGGCAAGTTCTTTGGATTCATTGTCACGTCAAAAGGGACCCATCTTGACCCGGATAAAGTCAAAGCTATCCAAAACGCGCATCCACCTAAGAATCTCAAAGAACTTAGGTGTTTGGTGGGGGAAATCGAAGATCGAGAAGTAAATCTTTATTTGATTATAAAGAAAGTTACAGCGGATCAATAATCCTCTTACAAGAGAGGAAAGATAATTAAACTTGAATCTCCCCTTTGTTTAGTGCCGGGTTCTTGATGTGGCGATGAAAAGTGAATCTTATTTTCCGTTGACCGGGTGAACGTCAGGACCTTTTGGGAATCCTCTCTTTGGATAGTAGACGAAGTAACACAGCTTCTGTCCGCCAAGGATCTCAAAGAGAGTGTAGGCAAAGGCGAACTTGTACGCAGCAAGTTGTTAGAAGAGTTGAACTCTCTCTTTCTTTTCAGTTAGAAATCTTGGTGTTCCTACGGCTTACAACCGAAGTTCTTTTGACCAAGAATTATCCGACCTTTTTCTCTGTCCCCTCTTCCCTAGCAAACTGGGCTATTTATAGACATTTCAGGGAGTGAACGTGTCCCCTAAAAACACTCCATAATGGGGGGTTAACTCCCTTATTACGTGGGCAATAATTGACCCAGTAATGAGGGCAGTTATAACTGAGACGCAGGTTTTGAGCCTTGCGTTTTATTGCTGAAGTAATGCTTGAGAGACGCGAGTTTCTAGCTCTGCGTCAAGCTTTGCGTGAGACGCGGGCTTTGGACTCTGCGTCTTGGTACTACAATAATGCTGAGACGCGGGTTTTAACCCTCGCATCTTTGGTCCTCACAGTGATGTCGAGACGCGGGTTTCAACCCTCGCGTCTTGGTGCTGCACTGATGGCGATGACTAGCCTTGCGTCTGGAGTCTGGATTCTATTTTTTTGACGACTTGTCTTCAGTGATTTTTAGACAGCCTATAGAACCCCCTCCAAAGTTTTCGATATTCCGCGGTTGACTGGGACGAATTTCGAAATACTTTGGACTCTGGTTGAATTCATACTTCTCCTGATTGGACTGATAATCATTTGAGATACTATGAGCTTGATCTTATCTAGAGATGGTCTTCGTGAGTATACTGTAAAACCCTTTGAAGCCACCAGGGATGATCGTGATGAGTGTCTAGATACGCAGTCCAGACCTCCTCAGTGTTCTGAGCTGGTTGTTGGCGTACTGTTGAACCAGGGGTGAACAGTCATCTGCTTGTGCTAGTATACTGTTGAACTGATTTGTAGAAGTAAAGACTGAATGCAAGTCTTGTAGACGCAGGAGTCATGTTGCTTTAAAGACGCAGTCCTCATTTGGAGTGGGGACGCATCTATTAGTTTGCTGAAGAAACGCGGTTCTTGGAGGGACGCGATCTTTGAGATGAAGATGCAGCTCTCACTCTGTGAACTAGGCGCGACTTTGACTTTGCTGAAGAGGCGCGACTTTTTGGAGGGACGTGGTTTTTGTTAAACACGAATCCGTATTTTACTCGCGTTGCCATCTGTCCGTCGAAATTGAGGGGACATTTTTCTTTTGGCGCGCGAATTTTGCGTTGCATTTAATATGCATGCCACGTGTCAGGCAGGGATTAGGTCTCGAGCCAAGCGCTGCGTATCTCTGTGAATCACCGTGCCTATAAAAGACAACAGTCTTTCAAGAGTCATCATTAGACTCTTCTTCTTCTTCGCTGAGCTTTCTGTTCGAGAGTTAAAAAAAAACTTAAAAACTCTTTTCCAGTTTTAACGTCTTCAGCACCGATTTCATGGTCGAAATGGCCCCAAAAGCTAAGCATGTGGCTTCGTCCTCGAGCGCTTCTGCTCCTGAGACTCAGATGAGCGTTTCTTCCATGCAGAAGGCCTCTATTTCAGGTAGTAAAACCATCTGATTTGGTTTTGCCATTGAAGGGGCTTAAAGAGTTCTTTTAACTCGTAAGTCTCTTTTGAATGTGAACCGCCATCGCGAGGCTCACGCCCGTGTTTGATCTTCAGACGCGGCTTTTGAATTGGTAGGCAAGACGCGGATTTGATGACCTCTGCGTCTTTGCCTCATCAACTTGAGTCCGTACTTGTTTGTTGAATGCGGGCCTCATTTAGATCACGAAAATCAATACAAATTCGGATCTTTCCATTCTTTTTGACAACGGGGACGATATTAGCTACCTAATCAGGATGTTGCTCTTCCCTAATGAAGCCAAAGTTTATAAGTTTTTGACTTCTGACTAGATTGCTTCCATTATTTCTGGGCGGAATCGTCGCTGCTATTGTTTGACTAGTTTTTGGTCTGAATTAATATTAAGGCGATGCATAGCCACTCGAGGATCAAGCCCAGGCATGTCCTCATAATTCCACGCAAAAACATCTATATACTCTCGCACAAGAGATATTAAATCTTCTTTCTCGGAGGATGATAGGCTTTCTCTTATAAAGATGGGTTTAGAATTAGCCTCATCTCCCAGATTAATCTTGGCAACTTTATCCTCCGTGGGTGGCTCGCGCTGTTCAAAACAAATATCCCAGAGAGTATTTAAGTGTTTGATCCAAGGATCTATATCAGACTGGATCATCTCTTCATCTTTGTCTTCCAGGTGGCTTGCTGAAACCATATATACTGAAAGTTCTCCGAAGAGCCAACACTAACATCCGACTCCCACGATGACGTGCCAGATGAATAGTTGTGGTATAATATTTTTTCGACTAAGAGGCTGACTGAATTGGGGTTGACACATAACCCAAACCCCTGCGAGTTCGATGGTAATAATCAGGTGTTTTCCTTTTCGGAACGAAAGACCGGAGTAGGGTTCTCCTTCCTTTGCCGAAATTCAACCCAAGACCGTTTACCATATCATACCCCATGCTTTCCATCATTCTGAGTACATTTGGCTCATAATGGGTGAACTGAGGAGGTTCATTCTCGCTTTCTGACTCTTCACGAGATATCAGCTCGGACTTGATTTGTCCGAAAAGAATTGGTTTTTGGCCTTTGCGTCTGGCTGGGACCATGAATACCAATTCTTGCGCATCACCGACATCTTGGTACGTTTCGAAGGATGACTTCATTGGTACATGCAATGATGTCAGAGCATCCATTGCTGACCAGGGGTCATTATCCACTTCGGTACTAGTGTCTGATGGCACTGAATCAGAAGCGATCACAGAAAAGTAAGTCAAATTTAAATCTTCATTAATATACCACCCGCCTACATCATTGGCGGTGTTATTAATATAGAGCTTATTAATGCTCGTTACAAGTGGATCTAATTCCCATATGCACTCTTCTTTCTCTGGCTCAGTGTCAGCTTCATTACGAGAGTCTGGTTCCTCTGGTTGCAGGTTCTCATTTGTTTCCAAAGAGTCCTGGTACAGGAGAGAGTCTGTGAAATAGTTCCTATCCCCTTGAAAGGATGCCTTTTATCAATCAACGTTCGTACTTTCCCACTTCCGTCGATGTATTTCATAACTTGGTGGAGACTGGAGGGGACGATGGAATTACGATGAATCCATGGTCGTCCAAGCAGCAAATTATATGAAGTGTCGGCATCGATCACATAGCACGTCACTTTGGACTTTAAGTCCCCAATTTGGCATTTGAGCTTGATCTTTCCCATTGGGCGCGTACCATTGGCATTGAAACCATAAATGGTAGTTTGGGTGGCGCTCAATCGGTGGGTAGGAATCCCTAAATGTTGCATGACCCGACGAGGCATAATGCTCAACGCAAATCCTGGATCTACCTCAATGCGGCTTACTTCAGATGATCCAATATACCCTGTGAAGTATAGGGGCCGATCATGTTTCCCCTTAACCTGCATATTATCTGCCGTGAAGGTGATACAGGGAGCATTTTGGGAGGCATGGAGGCAATCCTCTACATCTTCCTCCCGTGGTCCAGCCGGTATCTAGGTCATGAACACCTCAGCATTAGCTTGGGCTTCCCTCAGAGCTTCTCTGGTTGACTTTGATAGCCTTAAGAGCTCTTAAAGGGTGATTCTGGCCGGGATATTGGCCAGTTGAGTCAGGACGTCAAAGCGGTAAGGTGTCGTAGATCCTTCCGCGTTATCCTTTGGGAGAGCTTTAGAAAACTGAAGCTCTTTCTGCTTCTCCGCCAGTTGTTTCGTGGAGGGTTTGGCTTACTCTGTAGTAAGTTTAGGAGGGCTTGCCACCATTTTGTCATACTTTTTTAAATATGACTGACCCGAATGAGTTTCTTCCACGAGTGATTTATTAGGTTCTGTAGCAAGAACTATTGTTTTCTCTTCTGAATCAGTTAGTGATGGAACATCGGTTTCTGCTTCTCGGGAAGAAGCGCACACCACATTACAGGATGAAGCTTTTTCCTTGCCTTTGGACCTTCTGTTGGTAACAGTGGTCCATTGCTGGCCGTCCACAAGGTCAGGATGAACCCACATAACTTTCCCCTGAGGTGTGGGGACAGGTACAAGACCCTTCTCTTGTTGATGATGAGGGTCCATATTGACCATTCTTAGTTTCCCTTTTGGGATGGGAACTACTCCAGAGGGTGTTGGAGGTTGTCTTCCAAACTGGAGGAACGATGTCATATTAGCCGTCACTTTCTTCTGCTCTGGACGGAGTTTTAATACCTCTGCATCAATTAGAGCCTGAAGGATGTCTTTGAAGACATAACAGCTCTTGGTGGGGTGTCCCAGCATGCTATAATACAGGCAGTAGTTAGGATTATCAGTTTTATCAACTTCTTCAGGACGTCTAGCTTCAGAAAGCTTCAATCTGTTGCTCTTGTTGAGTAACTTGAAAAACGAATCAACATATTTGTCTTTGAAGGAATACTGCTTATTGGCGCATGGCTAGCTTGAAGAGCCACTTCCCTTGACCGGCTGAGGTTCGACAGGGGATTTGGTTTCTGTCGCCAAGTTATCTTTCCTCTTTGTCTGAAAAGATGTTTCTGGCGTGCGCCTTATCGACCTTTCGGGTCTGGGCTTGTTTTCTTTTGCCCTAACCCTGGCAACAATTTCTTCAGCCTGTTCACCTTGTTGGACCAATTGCTTTTAGGTGTGGCTTTTAGCAACTCCTATTTGGGCGAGGAGCGACGTTTGTAGATTGTGGAGTCATGTTTCTACCAGGGTGACCTGGTCATACCGCTAGAACATCAGAGTGCCATATTTCGAAATCTTTCTACAAATGATTTGACTGACTCTCCTTTTCGCTGCTTTGTGGCCAAGAGAGTAGGCATTGTGATCTCTGAGTCATCTTCAGAAAAGCACGTTAGGAAGAGCTTCTCCAGATCACTCCAATTTTTAATGGAATTTTCTGGCAGCTTCATGAACCATTCAAAGGCAAGCCCTTTTAGAGTGCCGATGAACAAACGTGCCAAGATGGCATCATTATCTATCACGTTCCCCGTCTGAGACTTGAAGTAGTAGATATGTTGGTTCGGTGACCCTTTGCCGTCAAATGGCTGTAGGGTCGGAGCTTTGAACTTTGGGGGATATGGAACAAGGTCCCACTCGGCCGGATATGGCCGGACCACTCCTGCTTCCTGGAGGCCTTTCCGATTAGTAAGGGCCTCCAGACGTTGCTCCAATTGACTCATTCTTTTATAATGAATCCTTCCATGGTCCGGGTTGCCTTCCCCCTTACATGAGGATTTAGACGACTCAGAAGTAGATTGCTCTTTCTTCTCGATATGCACAGAAGATGAGCTTTCTCCTTCTTTTTGTTTGCCTTTAGACTTTTTAGAGGAGGTTTTATCAGTTGACTTTCTCTTGTCTTCAAGCAATTGTGCCAGCATCAGTTTGAGAGAATCGATGAATTCTTGTTGAGCACGAATCATCTCAAATTGTTCCCTCTGGACCTGGGCTTGTTGCTCAAAGCGCCTGGTCGTCTCCTCCGGAGTATTTGTCATGTATATGAAGGCTTCTTTCTCTATGGAAGAGTTCGAAGCCTGCGACTCTGCAACGGCGGAATGTAAGTCATTTACTTCAATGCCCCGAGCCAAGGTACTGTAATCGATTGGGACAATCGCTCTAGTCTGAGTGCGAGTATACCGATACACTCCTCCTGGTTCTGTGTCAGACTCGTCGGAGCTGACCAATGGTTGTTTGCTCCTACTTCTGCTTGCCATGTTTGCAGTGATTTTAGGGTACTCCGCGTCAGAGAAGGTCCTCCTTCTGCGGGAGTGATATCTTTTAGTTGAGCGGGAAGTTGGGGTCGACTGTCTGAATGTCGGCTGTTTGTTCGTATATGAACTGCAGCGGCATTCAGAGAGCATTGTTGTGATAAGCCGTTCACAGCAACAAGATGGAGTGATCAAATTAGCACTCCTCTTCCTTGTCAAATAATCTCTTAGGTCCGCGGGAGGGGGATCGAAGAGATTGGCCTCGGATTGTCGAGGGCTTTTCAGCTTTTGAGAGCTATACTTGCTTCGCAAAGCTGAGACGCAAGGTTCTGAGACGCGGAGCTCACGTCCTGTAAGATAAACGCAGCTCTCACGTTTTGGCTCTAAAACGCAAGTCTTGCGTCTCTGCTGATAAGAGACGCGGCTCTCGCGTTGCTGATTGTCGCATCTGAGTAGCGGCACTTGAGAAACGCAGGCCTTCTGGGTCCCACGTATAATTGTAGAAGCGCTGGTCTCGTGTCTCGAATAAGGAGCACGGACCTCGCGCTGCTGATCGTTGCGTTTGAGAAGTGGAGCTTTAGAAACACAAGTTTGGTGAACCTCACGTTTGGGTTTTCAAACGCGGACTTCACGTGTCTGCCGTGATTCAGAAGAAACACGGGCTTGATCCTCGCGTCCTATATCTATTGGGCAGACAGTTATTCCAGCTTGTAATTGATGCGCACGCCATCTATGTCGTCGCTCAACATTCCGGTTATGCCGTATGGGTTGATGGGAACCCTCGGTAACTTTGCGCTGAGGAGGGGAATGGTCATGAACGGGCTGAAGATCAGCAACGTTAACCACGCGGGTCTCATGGGAGACGTTGACGCGGGCGTTACGTATGATGCAGTTAGCCAGGACATCCTTCTTGCCAGTCGCGTCTGAGGGGATCTCAGAGCGGACTCGAGAGTAAGTCCCCGAGGAGACTTTGAGGTAGACCCGCGCCTTAGGGCTCTTGGAGCCGGAAGAGAGGAACTCTTTATACTTTGCCTGGTTGAACTCCACGACAAGTGAATCGACCATTTTTTCATATAGGTGATGTCACCATGCGCCACAACTTGCTCGTCAGTAGAGAAAGTTATCCCTAGCGGAGTCGCCATCTCTTGTTTGGTGGGGAAAACTGAAGATCGAGAAGTAAATTCTTTATTTGATTGTAAAGAAAGTTACAACGGATCAATAATCCTCTTACAAGAGAGGGAAGATAATCAAGCTTGAATCTCCCCTTTGTTTAGTGCCGGGTTCTTGATGTGACGGTAAAAAGTGAATCTTATTTTTCGTTAACCGGGTGAACGTCAGGACCTTTTGGGAACCTCTCTTTTGATAATAGACGAAGTAACACAGCTTCTGTCCGCCAAGGATCTCAAAGAGAGTGTAGGCAAAGACGAACTTGTATGCAGCAAGTTGTTAGAAGAGTTGAACTCTCTCTTTCTTTTCAGCTGGAAATCTTGGTGTTTCTACGGCTTACAACCGAAGTTCTTTTAACCAAGAATTATCCGACATTTTTTCTCTGTCCCCTCTTTCATAGCAAACTGGGCTATTTATATAGGTTTGAGGGAGTGAACGTGCCCCCTAAAAACACTCCATAATGGGGGGTTAACTCCCTCATTACGTGAGCAATAATTGACCCAGTAATGAGGGTAGTTATAACTGAGACGTAGGTTTTGAGCCTTGCGTTTTGCTGTTGAAGTAATGCTTGAGAGATGCGGGTTTCTAACTCTGCGTCAAGCTTCGCGTGAGACGCGGACTTTGGACTCTGCGTCTTGGTACTGCAATAATACTGAGACGCGAGTTTTAACCCTCGCGTCTTTGGTCCTCGCAGTGATGTCGAGACACGGGTTTCAACCCTCGCGTCTTGGTGCTGCACTGATGGCGATGACTAGCCCTGCGTCTGGAGTCTGGATTCTACTTTTTTGACGACTTGTCTTCAGCGATTCTTAGACAGCCTACATTAGAGGCCTATAAGGTAGACTGGCATATATCAGAAGGTTCATCGCAAATCTCTCGGGCCGCTGTCAGCCGTTCACCAGGCTCATGAAAAGGGTGTCCCTTTTGTATGGGATAAAACCTGTCAAGAAGCTTTCGAGGATATCAAGAGATACCTCACTAAACCTCTGGTTTTAATGGCTCCCACATCAGGAAAACCATTCCTACTTTATGTGAAAGTTATGTACCATTCTCTTGGTGCTCTGCTTGCTCAAAAAAACGATGACGGTCACGAACAGGCCATTTATTATCTGAGCAGGACTCTGATAGGGGTTGAATCTCGCTATAACCCTATTGAAAAAGAATACTTATCTCTTGTCTTTGCTATTCAAAAGACGCAGCATTACTTGGTTGGCAAAACCATACATGTCATTTCCAGAGTAAATCCTTTGCGTCTCCTCATGACGAAACTAGGATCACTAAATTCAAAATTAGCTAAGTGGGCCCTCCTTCTGTCTCAGTACAACATGCTCTTTGTTCCTCAGAAGGAAGTCAAAGGTCAGACACTTGTAGACTTCCTAGCTGCTCATCCGGTTCCGGAAAGCTCAAAACTTCATGAAGATATTCAAGATGAGATTTTCGAATCTAAAATGACTTCAGAGGATGAAGTATGGCAGATGTTCTTTGATGGAGCATCAAGAATAAGCCCTAAAGGCAAGATCATTGCTGGTGTGGGGGTTGTATTTATCTCACCAGAAAACCATGTCCTTCCTGGGGCGTTTTCATTGACGGAACCATGTTCCAACAATATGGTAGAATATAATGCTCTACTCATTGGCCTTCAGCTCGCCCATGAAATGGGGGTACACTACCTCGAAGCTTATGGTGATTCAAAATTGATTATTAATCAGCTTAAAGGAGAAAATAAGGTCCGCCACGGAGATTTGGTATCTTATTATCATGCGGTCATCAAAATGACTAATTTATTTGATGGCTTTTACATTGGTTATAAGTCTTGATCCCAAAATACTAAGGCTGACGCTCTGGCTACACTAGCAGCAACATTGGCCTTACCACTCGACACAACATATCATCTTACAGTGGCTACTCGACACCTTGTTTGTCCTAAATATGTGTTGAAAACAAAGGAGGTCCATATCACTTCAACGGATTTCGAACCAAGAGATTGGCGATTTCCCCTCATTGACTATGCATTGCATGATATATTGCCGAACGACCCTAAAGAAGCGGCTTCTATCAGACGAAGGTCTCCATATCTACTATGATCCAATAGTAAAGACACTCTACCATGACGCATACAACGGTATCCTCCTCCGTTACCTTTCTAATTCGGAGGCACAAGAAGTGCTCAAAGAAGCACACGATGGTATATGCGGAGATCATCAACCAGGTCCGAAGCTCAAGGATCGATTACACAGGCTTGGATATTATTGGCCAATCATGATAGCCAATGCCATCAAATATGCACAAAGGTGTAAAGCCTGCCAAATCCATGCAAATTTTATACATCAACCTCCGGAACTACTTCATCCGACTGTGCTTCGTGGCCATTCGAAGCATGGGGAATTGATGTCATAGGGCCTATCAGCCCCTCATCAACAAAAGGTCATCAGTTTATCTTAGCAATAACTGATTACTTTTCAAAGTGTGCAGAGGTTATACCACTTGTTGAAGTTAAAACTTCCAACGTGGTTAATTTTATCAAGTACCATGTCATTCATCGATTTGGTATCCCTAGGCGGATTATCCATGATAATGGTCCCCAATTTGTAAGCCAGGTATTCTATCGGTTCTGTGATAAATACCAGATTCAGAATGTGGCATCAACCACTTATAACCCTGCTGCTAATGGCTTGGCGGAAGCATTCAACAAGACAATTATCAAGCTACTCAAAAAATTCATTTCATCAAATAAGCGGACTTGAATGAGAAGCTCGATGAATGTCTTTGGGCCTACCGAATCACAGTTCGGACCCCGACAGGCAATACGCCTTTTTCTCTGGTATACGGGTTCAAAGCAGTCATACCGTTAGAAATTCAGATGCCGTCATTACGAGTCGCCTTAATGACCAGAATGACAAAAGAGGACAATGAGCGGTTACGTCCTTAAGAACTCGAAGCCCAACTACAAGCTCAACAACATGTTGAGTTATATCAAGCTCGAATCTCAAAGGCCTTCAATAAGAAGGTTAAGCAAAGAGTTTTTCAGGAAGGAGAATTGGTTTTAGCTGTCAGACGACCGATGATCATGACGCACAAAACCAAAGACAAATTTCAGCCCAAATGGGAAGGACCGTTCATGATAGAAACAGTCTACTCAAATGGAGCATATCGCCTTATAACCCCAGACGGTGATACGCTCATGATGCCGATCAACAGCAGGTTTAAAGAAGTATTATCCTTGATAGGATCCTTCTTGTGATCAGATTAATGTTACATATCTGATCAGGACCTTCAGATCCAAGATATTCGGAAAGAACGCTTATTTCTTTCTATAACGGGATCATATTGTTATACATCAAGTGTCGAGCCGATCAAACACCGGTCCCATCAAAGAAGAACAAAGGTTATGAACTTCGATTTTAGCCTTATCACTCTTCTCTAATTCTTTATCGACTAGTGTCAAGCCGGTCGAACACCGGTGACATTGAAGAAGAAACAAGGTGTCAAATTGTTTTAGCCTTGTCACTCTTCTCTAGTATATAAATATGTACCTATCTTCAACTTAGAAGAATAGGTCATATTTTGAAATCAAGTATGCCTAAGCAACAGTTGTTGGCCCAGTGGCCTTCCACTCTAGTTTTGATGATGATTAACTCATGTAGTTATGTTTACTAATAATCTTGTGTTTTTAGTTTCAGATCATTAGCCAAGATATTAGTTGGTGATTAGCTTTAACAAGGAGTTTTGAAGCCTTTCACATAGTGATTCCTGAGCCCGAGCATCAAGATCATACATAGCACTCGTTGGAGTCAAGCTCGGTGGATCACGTATTGGATCGAGTCGGCTTGGAGACGGCGCTCTACAAGAAGACATCGGTACCTAGTTTAGTTAGTTTGTGTTTTTAGATTCATTTGTAAAGTTTAGATAGTGTGATATGCTCAAGTTCACAACACACACACGTTTTATGTTTTGATATTGGTTTTCGGTTTTTGGTTTAACCGATTTTGGTTTTCATGAATAGTTAGATCAAAACAAGTTTAAATGGTTTAAACGTATATTAGATGTATTCTATATACATGCATGCCTAACTTCCTAGACAAACTTATTTTGATATGCCTATTCATGAGTTTTGGTGTTTTGGTATTTTAACAAAACATATTTTTGGAAATAAAGTCAAAAACAATGATATGTATATGTTTCATGTATATTGGATTTCTATCCATATACTATATGCCTAAAAGTTGTTTAAGTATCATGCTTTTGTATTTGAATGAGTTTTGGAAAAATCGGATTTCCTTTTGGAAAATCCAAGTTTGGTAAAATACAGTTTTGGTTTTTGGCAAAATTTATAAGACACAAAAATTGTTCAAAATGTTTGAAATTTGTGTTGAAATTTTTCACACAAGTTTGTTTATCAATGTATAATGATAAAACTATTTTTGTGAATTTTTAGAAGATTTATGGGAATTTTTAGAATATTTTTAAACCCAGTTTTCTGACCCAGATTGCCTTCTGCCAGGCTCTGGCGGTCGACCGGCCGGTCGACCGGACCCAGAGTCGATCGACCGGGCAGTCGACCGATGTACACAAGCTTATGCACGTTGGCCAGGCACTTGGGCGGTCGACCGTGCGGTAGACCGGCCAGAGAGCTTTGCTCTCTGGATTTTTTCGGTCGACCGGCCGGTCGACCGCAGGCTTCCAACGGTCAAAAATATGACCGTTGGCGGTCGACCGGGCGGTCGACCGCCAGCCGCCTAGGCTGAAAAGTCAGCCTAACGGCTAGTTTTTTGTTGGAGGCTATTTAAGCCTCATTCCTTTGGGATTTTGATAAGGTTTTTAAGGAAGAAAAATTAGAGCTTCTCCAGAGTTTATTTCTAAGTTTTCAAAAGTGTTTTTGGGCTTTAAACTTCAAATTTGGTTTTGTGTTTTAGGGTTGAAAAAATCAAAGAAAATAGAAATTTGGGAGATTTGTATTGTTCTTCAATTCTATCATCTTCAAAGTGTTTTCCCAAGTATTTTTCTTTGAGTTTTTATTTTCTAAACTCTTGGTTTTCCACACTTGAGCTATATCTCCTATCCTATCTATTTAGGATCATTTGTTTGTGGGAAAAGGATTTGGTTTGTGGTTGAGATATACCACTTGTTGTACCCTCCTTGATTTGTTGTATCCCTCTTTGGTAGAGGTTGTTTGGAGTGGTGGCTTGCTCCCTCTTTGGTAGAAGTTGAGGTTGTGGCTTACTCCCTCTTGGTGAGGTGGAGTTGGATTGGTGTTTGTATCCCTCTTCGGTAGAGGTGGATTGTGGTGTTGCCTCAGTGGAGGTTGTATTGGCTGATTTGTGGAGTTCGGTACTCCGGTCTTCGGTAGACCATTTGTATTGCCTCGGTGGAGGTTGTATTGGTTGAGAGAGGAGTTCGGTACTCCTAGTGGATTGGAAATCCTTCTCGGTGAAGGCGGGGAACCTCGAAACACATCTTGTTGTTTGCGTTTGATCAATTGACTCTCAACCCTCTCTCTCTTTATTTTTGCATTGCTTCATTCATATTGCCATATCATATATATGCTTGTGTTGTGCCTTGCATTGTTTCATATTGCTTATTCCTATATGCTTGGTTGTGTTTGCTTGTGTGCCTCACTTGTGCTTAACCACGAGAGCTTCATATAGCGCCTCAACTCTTATTCAGAGGAATCAAGAGGAGTTAGTCCAGAGCCCTTCACGGGAAATTCGGCTACACTCGTTGGTTGCACTAAGTGTTGTTGCAAATTAGTTTTAATTTTCGCATTTAGTTTTTAGATTAGCCTTATCACCTATTCACCCCCCTCTAGGTGATTTCAATTGGTATCAGAGCCTACGCTCCTGATATTTGGTTTAACCACCTAGGAGTGAGATCTTGGTTTGCTAATCTTTCATTTGCATTTGCACGTATATTTGTTTGCATACACCCATGGATTGCTTGTCACCTCCCATGTTTGATGTTTCCAACATTAACACATGGAAACTTAGGATGTCCATGTATTTGAAAACCCTAGGCTTGCATGTTTTCCTTGCCGCTATCAAGAAATGCTATCTTGGTAACCGCAATCATATAGGGGCCAATGCACAAGCCCTTGAGCCTATTAGAAGCACGCTAAATAAAGATTATCTTATGCTTGTTTCTAACTATGATTCCGCCTTTGCAGTGTGGAACAAATTGACCACCTCCAAGCTTCAAATGCCAATTCAAACGGAGGACGAATCTAGTGGAGAATCCGAGCCACAATGCTTCATGGTCCAAGGGAATGACTCCCTTGAGGTATATTCGGAATCTCAATTAGATTATGATGATAATGCTAGTTCTTCTAATGGTATGTTGATGCCAATGCCTTAAATGAAGAACTATCCATTGTTTGTGAAAAATTGATAGAAAAATATAATATTTTGAAAAAGAAGAGTTTTGAACTTAATAAAGAAAATAAGGATTTATATTCAAGACTTGATTTGGTTTTGCAAGAGAAAGAGGAGATTACTAATGAGAGGGATTCATTGAAATCTCAACTAGACCTTGCCCTAAAGGAAAATGAATCTTGAAATCTAAAAATGATTGTAATGATATTTTAAAGAAAAATGAAAACTTGTCTTCAAAAGTTAATTTTGTTTTAAAAGAAAATGATTCTTTAAAAATGAAAATTGCTTCTATTTCAAAGGATTTAGATGTTTGTTTAAAGAAAAATGAATCTTTGAAAAATGATATAGATTCACATGTTTGCCATGCTAGGATAGCTTCACCTAGTTCACCTATTGCATGCCACACTTCTTCTTTAATTGAAAATGATATAAACTTGTTAAAGAAGAATATGGATTGTTTGGGCTCCACTTTGAGCCATTGTGTTGTGAGTCATACACGTTTGGAATCTTTGTTTCGAAAGAAACAAGTTCCATCTATTCATGCACACCCTCCACGGCATACACATGCTACTCACGGTCACATCCATCACACTATGTATGCTCATGTGTACACTTATACATATTGTGGACGTAAGGGCCACCTTGCTAAATTTTGTTATGATAGAATACATGTTTCTAATTTAGTAAATAAATTTGTTTGGGTTAGAAAAGGTACTAACCCCCATGGACCAAAAGAGTATGGGTACCAAAGACCACCCCTATTATATTTGATCTAGGAGTGGGCTCTCGCATGACGTGAGAGTATCGGTACCTTGGAGTGGATGCGTTCCGAGCTTCATGTGGACTATTTGGATGCATCACCTTCAAGGGAAGTTTGGTGGGAAGACCACCTTGGTTTGGAGAACTAGAGAGGTGCCCTCATCGGTTTTGGTATCGATCTCTAAACTCCCGTTTATATTTGCATGCTTTTCATATCATTGTTTATAGCATGTTTTGATGTTTATTGATTATTATGATTATGCCATGATAGTTAGATTAGTGATATACATGTTGTTGGCCCAAAGGCCTTCCACTCTAGTTTTGATGATGATTAACTCATGTAGTTATGTGTACTAATAATCTTGTGATTTTAGTTTCAGATCATTAGTCAAGTTATTAGTAGGTGATTAGCTTCAACAAGATGATTTGGAAGCTACCCACATGTTGATTCAAGAGCCCATGCGTCAAAGATCATATATAGCACTTGCTCGGTGGATCAAAGAGTTTTGGATCGAGTCGGCTTGGAGATTGCGCTCTACAAGAAGACATCGGTACCATAGTTTAGTTTTGGGTTTAGATCCTAATTGTAAAGATTAGAATAGTTTGATAAGCTCAAGTTCACAACACACACACGTATCATGTTTTGGTTTTCGGTTTTTGGTTTAACCGATCTTGGTTTGCATGAATAGATATTATATCAAAACAAGTTTACATGATTTAATGTATATTAGATTTGTTCTATATACATGCATGCTTCAACTCTTAGACAAACTTACTTTGATATACCTACTTCATGAGTTTTAGGTTTTGTGTTTTAACAATACTTAATTTTGGAATTAAGGACAAAAACTATGATATGTATATGTTTCATGTATATTGGATTTCTATCCATATGCATCATGTTTCAAAATGTTTAAATATCATGTTTTTGTATTTGGATGAGTTTTAGACAAAATGTATTCTCTATTCAAGAATCCAAGTATTAGAAAATACAAGGTTTGGTTTTTGGTAAAAATGAAAAGACATAAAAATAGTTTTAATTGCTTGATATTTGAGTCAAAACTTTTATCACATGTTTATACATCAATGCAATTTGACAAAACTATTTTTGGGGATTTTTAGTAGTTTATAAGAATTTATTGGATATTTATTTCCCCAGATTTCTGACCTGTTTTGGTGTCTGCCAGGCTGGTCGGTCGACCGGTACGGTCGACCGCACCATATAGCCGGTCGACCGTATGGGTCGACCGACGTGCACAGAAACGTGCACGCTGGCTACACCTATAGCCGGTCGACCGTGCCGGTCGACCGACTGAGAGCAGGTTTGCTCTCTGTTTGTTTGGGTCGACCGGGCGGTCGACCGCTAGCGCCAACGGGTCAAAAATTGACCGTTGGGCGGTCGACCGGGCGGTCGACCGTCAGGGTAATTCTGGCAAAAATTACAGCCAACGGCTAGTTTCCTGATTTGCCTATAAATACCCCATTTGTAAGAGTTTTTCTCTAAGATTTTTTGTGCGAATTTTTTCATACTCTCTGGTGTTTTTGCTGCAATTAAAAGAAGTTTTTGAACTTAAATTGAACAATCTTTTTGGTGTTTTTGCTAGGGTTTGGAAAATCAAAGAAGAGGGTTTTTGGGAAAAGCTTTTGATTGAACTTCACCATCTTGATTTCTATTATTTTCCCAAGGATTTTTCTTTGTGATTCTGATTTCCATTCCATGGTTTTCTCCACACTTGAGCTAAAATCTACTATCTATTCTATAGGATATTTGTGTGGGAGAAGAAATTGTTTGTGGTTGCTTGTTGAACCACCAAGTTAAAAACCCAATCTTTGTTTGGCTTTGTGCCTGGGTTGTATCCCTCAAGTTGTGAGGTGATCCTTGTGTTTGCTTTGTGCTAATCCCTCAAGTTGTGAGGTGATTGTTTGTTGGATTGAAGCTTGCCTCAAGGAGGAGGTTGTGGTTGTAAAGAGAGGAGTTGGGTACTCCTTGTGAGAGTTCTTTGTGGACTTGCTAGTGGATTGGAAATCCTTCGTGTGTCGAAGGCGGGGATGTAGAGCTGGGTGCTCGAACCTCGAAACACATCTTGTTGTTTGCGCTTGATCCATTGACTCTCTCTCTATCTCTCTCTTTACTTTGTGCCTTGCATTTATTTATATTGTGCATTCATATTTGCTTGGCTTGGTTGTGTGTGCATCATTTGTTGATCACACTTGAGTGTAATTTGCATTAAGTTTTTAAATTCCGCATTTAGTTCACAGATTAGCATTGTCACCTATTCACCCCCCCTCTAGGTGACTTTTCAATTGGTATCAGAGCTAGCGCTCCTGATATTTAGGTTTAACCACTTAGGAGTGAGATCTTGGTTTGCTAGTCTTCATTTGCATTGTTCATTTGCTCTCATTTTAGTTTGCTCTCATGGATAGCCCTCCTATGTTTGACCATATTAGACTTGATGCTTGGAAGGCCAATATGAGTAGGCATTTAAAAAGCCTAGGACATCTAGTTTATCATGCCTCCACTATGGAATCATTCCCTAATAGTAGCAAGCATAAAAAAGCAAATGCATTAGCACTTAGAGCACTTAGAGCATCTCTTAGTGAACATCTTTTACCCGTGTTTGATCATTATGATTCGGCTTTTGCAGTTTGGAGCTTATTGACGTCTCCCGAGCTTCCAAGGATTATCAACAAGATGAGGAGATCTAAGAGAGAAAAGTCCGAAGAGCATTGCTACATGGTCCAAGGGAATAACTCCCTTGAGGTACAATCGGACACTCATTTAGATGATAGCTCTAGTTCCTATTGCCATGGTTGTTTTGAGGTTCAAACTTTAAATTTGGAACTTGCTCAAAAGCTTGAAAATTTATTGGAAAAACACAATCTTTTGAAAGAGGACAATTTTGTTTTGAAAAATGAATTAAAAGATTTGTGTTCTTGTTTTGAATCGGTTTTGCAAGAAAAGGAAGAGATTGCAAGTGAACGTGACTCACTTAAATCTCAACTTGACCTTGCCCTTAAAGAAATTGAAGATTTAAAAGGCAAAAATGATTGTGATGATGTTGTGAAGCACAATGAGATTTTATCTTCAAAATTAGATTTCACTTTTAAAGATAATCTTATTTTGAAAAATAAAATTGATTCAATTACAAAAGAATTGGATTTAGTTTTAAAGAAAAATGAATCTTTGAAAATTGATATTGATTCTCATGTGTGCCATGCTAGTATAGCTTCTTCTTCTTGCACACCTATTGCATGCTCCACTTTGTCTTCCACTATTAAAAATGATATAAATGTTTTGAAGAAAAGTGTTGAATGTTTGGGCTCCACTTTGAGCCAATGTACATTGAATCATACACGCTTGGAAACCTTGGTTCGCAAGAAACAAGTTCCATCCTTACATGTACACCCATCACGGCATACACATGCTTTCCACGGACACAACCATGACATGTATGCTCATGTGTACACATGTACACATTGTGGCCGAAAAGGTCATCTTGCTAGATTTTGTTATGATCGTATTTATCATGAAAATTTAGCAACTAATCTTGTTTGGGTTAGAAAGGATACTAACCCCTATGGACCGAAAAGAAAATGGGTACCAAAAACCACCTCTTTGACTTTTGATGTAGGTGGGAGCTCTCGCATCACGTGAGAGTATTGGTGCCTTGAGGTGGATGCGTTCTAAGCCTAAAAGAGAACCATTTGGATGCTTCACTCTCAAGGGGATTTGGTGGAGAAGACCACCATTGGTTTGGAGAACTAGAGATGCACCTTCATCGGTTTTGGTATCATTCTCTAACTCTCATTTTTATTTGCATGCTTTTCATGTTCATCTATTCTTAGCATGTCTTGTTTTATTGTTCATTATGCCTATGTCATGTTGATTAGATTAGTGTTATACATGTTTAGTTACTTGAGACACCCATGTTTTATATGGATCTTATCTTTGTGTTCTCACCTTGTTTAGTACTATCATGTATGCCCTAGATCTAATGTACATGCATATACATAATGATCTTATGGATGTTTATGATTTTTGTTTTGATGACTCATGTTTTATTGTTTCATGATTAGTATGATATTTGCCATATTTATTAGACTTATGCTTTACATGATTAGTTGTTGAGACACCCATGTTTAGTATGGACCCATATTTTGTGTTCTCTTCATGTTTTAGCTATCATGTTAATCATAGATCTAATGCACATGTCTTTGTCATGCTAATCATATGGTTGACTATGACTTTTTGTTTTAATAATTCATGTTTTTGATTATTATGATTTTCATGATGATTTGTATTCCGTTTTATGCTTCATGTTTTGACTACTTGCTTGAATGATAGTTTTCATTAAGACTAGGATTTATACTTGTACAACTAGTGAGCTACAAATAGACCTTTATATATGTTTGTGCTTAAACGCTCATTTGTATTCACTTGATGTACTAGTATAGTCTAGTTTTGATGATTCTTGCATTTGACTTATATTCACCATTTTACATGTTTTGTTTTAACTTCATGTATATGTCCATCTTGTCCAAACTATCATTTATACATATACATCCTTGAGCCACGTGCCTTCATGCTTATAATTTGTGGACTCATTGTGTTTAGGATATGTATGTATACCTTAGTTTGTACATGACATACATATGCCTTGAAGTTTAAATCATGTTTTGATGATTTTCATGTTTGCTAGATGATTTCACATTTATAATGAATTTCATGTTTAAGATGATTTCAATTGGTGATGAGTTTCATGTTTTTACTATTGAGCTTGATTGTCCATTTTCATGTTGATATGTTTCTCACAACACTTGTACACTCACCTTATTTAATGTTTTCTCATGACTTAGTTTTCATGAGTATAAATTGTGCTATATGGATTTTGAGTGTTTTAGTGCCATGTGGTTTACATGTGTCTTCATGAAAAATATTATTGTTATTCTTTGTTTGAAGGATCTCATACTAGTTGATTCATATAACTAGTTGTGATATTCTTCCTTGGTAGAGATTTTCAAACATACTACATTTTCAAACCTATTTTTGAAAACTCCTACCATCTACGGGTGGTTGGATGGGAGATCATGTTCATGTTTACTTTAAAATGAAAATCATTTGAAACTTGAACCATGATTGGGAGGTATAGGATTATGAGATATACACTTGATCTTATTGTTGTTTCTATTGGTATCATTGAATTCTTTCAATTGGTATCAATTTTGACATTTCTTGTATACTCATATATTTTCATATATGTATGCTTGCATTTCAAAGAATATCAAATTTCAATTGGTATCTACTTTTCATACATATATATGTTTTATTTGTGCTTATTATATCCCTATATCTTTAAGCACAAGATTTTGTTTATGATAAGCTTAAGCTTCAACTTTGTTTCAATTGATTTAGTTTTCAATTGGTATCTTAATTCGAGCCTTATCATAGTTTTTATTGGTATTTCATAAAGGGGGAGAAAATTTTGTATTGTTTCCTTCAATTGGTATTTTGTTTTCCACTCCCTTACTTTATGATAGAGAATAATAATTTCAATTGGCAATAGTTTCAATTGTTATCAAAATCAAATTTGTTTGATATTAAGATCTAGATTTTATTTTCAATTGGTATCAACATTTATGCTTTAGAAATTCAAATTTGTTATGCTTGATATCAAAAATTGTTTATTTACAATTGATATGATGATTGTTTACTTATCAATTGGTATCTAGATTTTTGTTTTTCAATTGGTATAGTTTCATTTTTTAATTGGTATCAATATGCACTTCCTTGACACATTTTCTTCTAATTGGTATCATATTTGTTTTTAGACAAAAAGGGGAGAGCATCCCTTGTTTTTGATTCCTTGTTTTGAATATAAAAAGAATATGTTTTTATTTGTTTTGATTGATTGGTTTGTTTTGTTTTAACCCTTTTGTTGATGATTGACAAAAAGGGGGAGAAGAATTTGAGTTTATATGCATGTTTGCATATGCATGTTTTATGTTTTTAATGTTTTTATTAAGTTCCATTGGCATTATTTAAAGAACATGTTTAGTTTGCTTATTTTTAGTATCAAGAGCTTGTAAAAGAAATCATGAGTTTTGTTTTGCATATATTGTGTTTAATTGGTATCTAGAGCATGTTATGTTTAGTTTAATTGGTATCAAGAGCATGTTTATTTTTTTAAAGATTTTCATTGGTATCAAGAGCATGTTTATTTGTTTTTGCTAATAATTGGTATCAAGAGCATGTTTATTTGTTTTTGCTAATTGGTATCTAGAACATGTTTATTTGTTTTAAAATTTCATTGGTATCTAGAGCCATTTATTAGTTGTTTATCCTTTGCATGAGTTAAGGGGGAGCTTCTTTGAAGCTTAACTTTAATCCATGCATATATAACTCCATGAGTTTTGTCATCATCAAAAAGGGGGAGATTGTTGGCCCAAAGGCCTTCCACTCTAGTTTTGATGATGATTAACTCATGTAGTTATGTGTACTAATAATCTTATGATTTTAGTTTCAGATCATTAGTCAAGTTATTAGTAGGTGATTAGCTTCAACAAGATGATTTGGAAGCTACCCACATGTTGATTCAAGAGCCCATGCGTCAAAGATCATATATAGCACTTGCTCGGTGGATCAAAGAGTTTTGGATCGAGTCGGCTTGGAGATTGCGCTCTACAAGAAGACATCGGTACCATAGTTTAGTTTTGGGTTTAGATCCTAATTGTAAAGATTAGAATAGTTTGATAAGCTCAAGTTCACAACACACACACGTATCATGTTTTGGTTTTCGGTTTTTGGTTTGACCGATCTTGGTTTGCATGAATAGATATTATATCAAAACAAGTTTACATGGTTTAATGTATATTAGATTTGTTCTATATACATGCATGCTTCAACTCTTAGACAAACTTACTTTGATATACCTACTTCATGAGTTTTAGGTTTTGTGTTTTAACAATACTTAATTTTGGAATTAAGGACAAAAACTATGATATGTATATGTTTCATGTATATTGGATTTCTATCCATATGCATCATGTTTCAAAATGTTTAAATATCATGTTTTTGTATTTGGATGAGTTTTAGACAAAATGTATTTTCTATTCAAGAATCCAAGTTTTAGAAAATACAAGGTTTGGTTTTTGGTAAAAATGAAAAGACATAAAAATAGTTTTAATTGCTTGATATTTGAGTCAAAACTTTTATCACATGTTTATACATCAATGCAATTTGACAAAACTATTTTTGGGGATTTTTAGTAGTTTATAAGAATTTATTGGATATTTATTTCCCAGATTTCTGACCTGTTTTGGTGTCTGCCAGGCTGGTCGGTCGACCGGTACGGTCGACCGCACCATATAGCCGGTCGACCGTATGGGTCGACCGACGTGCACAGAAACGTGCACGCTGGCTACACCTATAGTCGGTCGACCGTGCCGGTCGACCGACTGAGAGCAGGTTTGCTCTCTGTTTGTTTGGGTCGACCGGGCGGTCGACCGCTAGCTCCAACGGGTCAAAAATTGACCGTTGGGCGGTCGACCGTCAGGGTAATTCTGGCAAAAATTACAGCCAACGGCTAGTTTCCTGATTTGCCTATAAATACCCCATTTGTAAGAGTTTTTCTCTAAGATTTTTTGTGCGAATTTTTCCATACTCTCTGGTGTTTTTGCTGCAATTAAAAGAAGTTTTTGAACTTAAATTGAACAATCTTTTTGGTGTTTTTGCTAGGGTTTGGAAAATCAAAGAAGAGGGTTTTTAGGAAAAGCTTTTGATTGAACTTCACCATCTTGATTTCTATTATTTTCCCAAGGATTTTTCTTTGTGATTCTGATTTCCATTCCATTGGTTTTCTCCACACTTGAGCTAAAATCTACTATCTATTCTATAAGATATTTGTGTGGGAGAAGAAATTGTTTGTGGTTGCTTGTTGAACCACCAAGTTAAAAACCCAATCTTTGTTTGGCTTTGTGCCTTGAGTTGTATCCCTCAAGTTGTGAGGTGATCCTTGTGTTTGCTTTGTGCTAATCCCTCAAGTTGTGAGGTGATTGTTTGTTGGATTGAAGCTTGCCTCAAGGAGGAGGTTGTGGTTGTAAAGAGAGGAGTTGGGTACTCCTTGTGAGAGTTCTTTGTGGACTTGCTAGTGGATTGGAAATCCTTCGTGTGTCGAAGGCGGGGATGTAGAGCTGGGTGCTCGAACCTCGAAACACATCTTGTTGTTTGCGCTTGATCCATTGACTCTCTCTCTATCTCTCTCTTTACTTTGTGCCTTGCATTTATTTATATTGTGCATTCATATTTGCTTGGCTTGGTTGTGTGTGCATCATTTGTTGATCACACTTGAGTGTAATTTGCATTAAGTTTTTAAATTCCGCATTTAGTTCACAGATTAGCATTGTCACCTATTCACCCCCCTCTAGGTGACTTTTCACATGTTAGTTATTTGAGACACCCATGTTTAATGTAGACTTATATCTTTGTGTTCTTACTTTGTTTTAAACTAATATGTATGTCCTAGATCTAATACATATGCATATACATAATGATCATATGGATGTTTATGATTTTTGTTTTGATTAGTATGTTAAATGCCATGATTATTATACCATTGACATGCATGTATAGCATTTGAGATCACCCATGTTTATATGGACCCATATGTTGTGTTCTCACCATTGTTTAGCTATTATGTATATCATAGTTCTAATAACATGTGGATTTACATAATGATCGCTTTTATGTTTATCATGTTGATTTATGTCTAGTTTTATG
The DNA here is from genome assembly GCA_038442645.1 of Agave tequilana. Classification (NCBI taxonomy): domain Eukaryota; kingdom Viridiplantae; phylum Streptophyta; class Magnoliopsida; order Asparagales; family Asparagaceae; genus Agave; species Agave tequilana. The sequence continues at coordinate 36,280 of JAVJIF010024965.1, read as the reverse complement.
CTTCATGTTTTGAATATATGTTTAAATGTTAGTTTTCATTAAGACTAGGATTTATACTCGTACATATAGTGGGCCACAAATAAATTTTTATATGTTTGTGCTTGAATGCTTATTTGTACCCATTAGATGTTCTAGTATAGTCTAGTTTTGATGATTCATACATTTTAAACTTGTATTCCTCATCTTGGACATGTTTTATGATCATGTATTTTCTCTTCATGTATATGTTTATTTTGCCAAACTTTAAGATATACATGTATACCCCTTGAGTCATTTGCTTTTCATGCAAATCTATATTATGGACTCAATTGTGTTTAGGGATATGTATGTATACTTCTTGTTTTGTCGAAACATACATATGCCTTGTATCATAAATTTTTTTTAATAAAAATTTAGTTTTGATGATTTTCATGTTTTCATGTTTAAAGGAATTTCGATCGAGCTTAATTGCCTATTTCCATGACTATGTTTTTCACATTATGCTTATACACTCACATCATTCATGTTTTCTCATGATTTTGTTTTCATGAGTATGATTTATGCTTCATAGATTTTGAGTGTTGGTAATCATGTGATTTACATGTGTTTTATGGAAAATATTTGTGTTTTATTCCTTGCTTGAAGAATTTCGTACTAGTTTACAAGTTTTTCATTAAACTAGCTCGTATTCTTTATGTGGCAGGTATTATGAGTTATACACTTGATCTTATTGTTGTTTCAATTGGTATCATTGGATTTTTTCAATTGGTATCAATATTGACATTTCTTGTATAATCATTTATTTTTTATGTATGTATGCTTACACTTCAAATAGTATCAATTTCGATTGGTATCTAATTTTTCATACATATATATGTTTTATTTGTGCTTATTATATCCCTATATCTTGAAGCACAAATTTTGTTTATGCTAAAGCTTGAATTTTTATTGACCATCATGTTTCAATTGATTAATTTTCAATTGGTATCCTAATACAAGCTTATGCATCGTTTTAGTTGGTATTTCATAAAGGGGGAGAAAACTCGTATTTCATCTTTCAATTGGTATTTTTTTTACCATTGGTTTTGTATTTCCACTCCCATACTTTATGATAGAAAATGATTTAAAAAAATTAATATTGATCTTTAATTTGGTATCATATGATTATAAGGAACAATAATTTCAGTTGGTATCATATGCTTAAAAAAAAAAAGGAATAATACTTTCTATTGGTACAAGATTTCATTTGTTTACTTATCAATTGGTATCAAGATTTTGTTTTTACTATCAATTGGTTTATGTTTTCATTTTGATATAAAATGTTGATTAAGATTTGTTTCAATGCCTCATTTACTTTTCAATTGGTAGGCATTTCTTAAAATGTTTTGATTTACATTGCCTATATGCATATAGATTCATGTTGTGTGTATCCTATATTGAGGAGCTTGACAACTCTTCTTTATGCGATGCACGTGTGTAGGGGGAGCCTCACATCTCCTCTTATGCATTGCATATTATGTGTTATGTGAATTAGGGCTTGTCATCATTTCTTCATGTAATGCATATATGTAGGGAAGTTAACTTAGCGTCTTCCTCTTCATGAATGTATAACGCATATATTCCTATTATTGATTTGTTTAATGTCACCCTTTTATTTGATTCTTGGTTTCGAACAAAAAGGGGGAGAAGAATATGTTTTTATTGTTTTGTCTTTTACCCCTTTGTTGATGATTGATAAAAAGGGGGAGAAGAATTTGAGTTCATATGCATATTTTGTTTGTATGCATGTTTTAGTTTTTTGTATGCTTGTTTCATGTTTGATATCAAGAACATGTTTTATTATTGGTATCAAGAGCATTATGTAATGTTTGGTATCAAGAGAATTTTAAGAACATGTTTTATTATTTTATGCATGTCTATGCATTTTCATGTTTAATATTCGTTGCATATATTTAGTGTTTATTGTTATGCATGAGTTAAGGGGGAGCTTCTTTGAAGCTTAACTTTAATCTATGCATATATAACTCCATGAGTTTTGTCATCATCAAAAAGGGGGAGATTGTTGGCCCAGTGGCCTTCCACTCTAGTTTTGATGATGATTAACTTATGTAGTTATGTTTACTAATAATCTTGTGTTTTTAGTTTCAGATCATTAGCCAAGATATTAGTTGGTGATTAGTTTCAAGAAGGAGTTTTGAAGCCTTTCACATGGTGATTCCTGAGCCCAAGCATCAAGATCATACATAGCACTCGTTGGAGTCAAGATCGGTGGATCACGTATTGGATCGAGTCGGCTTGGAGACGGCGCTCTACAAGAAGACATCGGTACCTAGTTTAGTTAGTTTGTGTTTTTAGATCCATTTGTAAAGTTTAGATAGTGTGATATGCTCAAGTTCACAACACACACACGTTTTATGTTTTGATATTGGTTTTCGGTTTTTGGTTTAACCGATATTAGTTTTCATGAATAGTTAGATCAAAACAAGTTTAAATGATTTAAATGTATATTAGATGTATTATATATACATGCATGCTTAGCTTCCTAGACAAACTTATTTTGATATGCCTATTCATGAGTTTTGGTGTTTTGGTATTTTAACAAAACATATTTTTGGAAATAAAGTCAAAAACAATGATATGTATATGTTTCATGTATATTGGATTTCTATTCATATACTATATGCCTAAAAGTTGTTTAAGTATCATGTTTTTGTATTTGAATGAGTTTTGAAAAAATCGGATTTCCATTTGGAAAATCCAAGTTTGGTAAAATATAGTTTTTGGATTTTGGCAAAATTTATAAGACACAAAAATGGTTCAAAGTGTTTGAAATTTGTGTTGAAATTTTTCACACAAGTTTGTTTATCAGATAAAACTATTTTTGTGGATTTTTAGAAGATTTATGGGAATTTTTAGAATATTTTTAAACCCAGTTTTCTGACCCAGATTGCCTTCTGCCAGGCTCTGGCGGTCGACCGGGCGGTCGACCGACGTGCACAAGCTTGTGCACGTTGGCCAGGCACTTGGGCGGTCGACCGTGCGGTCGATCGGCCAGAGAGCTTTGCTCTCTAGATTTTTTCGGTCGACCGGCCGGTCGACCGCAGGCTTCAACGGTCAAAAATATGACCGTTGGCGGTCGACCGGGCGGTCGACCGGGCGGTCGCCTAGGCTGAAAAGTCAGCCTAACGGCTAGTTTTTTGTTGGAGGCTATTTAAGCCTCATTCCTTTGGGATTTTGATAAGGTTTTTAAGGAAGAAAAATTAGAGATTCTCCAGAGTTTATTTCCAAGTTTTCAAAAGTGTTTTTGGGCTTTAAACTTCGAATTTGGTTTTGTGTTTTAGGGTTTGAAAAAATCAAAGAAAATAGAAATTTGGGAGATTTGTATTGTTCTTCAATTCTATCATCTTCAAAGTGTTTTCCCAAGTGTTTTTCTTTGAGTTTTTATTTTTCAAACTCTTGGTTTTCCACACTTGAGCTATATCTCTTATCCTATCTATTTAGGATCATTTGTTTGTGGGAAAAGGATTTGGTTTGTGGTTGAGATATACCACTTGTTGTACCCTCCTTGATTTGTTGTATCCCTCTTTGGTAGAGGTTGTTTGGAGTGGTGGCTTGCTCCCTCTTTGGTAGAGGTTGAGGTTGTGGTTTACTCCCTCTTGATGAGGTGGAGTTGGATTGTTGTTTGTATCCCTCTTCGGTAGAGGTGGATTGTGGTGTTGCCTCGGTGGAGGTTGTATTGGTTGATTTGTGGAGTTCGGTACTCCGGTCTTCGATAGACCATTTGTATTGCCTCAGTGGAGGTTGTATTGGTTGAGAGATGAGTTCGGTACTCCTAGTGGATTGGAAATCCTTCTCGGTGAAGGCGGGGACGTAGAGCTCGGTGCTCGAACCTCGAAACACATCTTGTTGTTTGCGTTTGATCAATTGACTCTCAACCCTCTCTTTCTTTATTTGTGCATTGCATCATTCATATTGCCATATCATATATATGCTTGTGTTGTGTCTTGCATTGTTTCATATTGCTTATTCCTATATGCTTGGTTGTGTTTGCTTGTGTGCCTCACTTATGCTTAACCATGAGAGCTTCATATAGCGCCTCAACTCTTATTCAGAGGAATCAAGAGGAGTTAGTCCAGAGCCCTTCGCGGGAAATTCGGCTACACTCGTTGGTTACACTAAGTGTTGTTACAAATTAGTTTTAATTTCCGCATTTAGTTTTTAGATTAGCCTTATCACCTATTCACCCCCCCCTCTAGGTGATTTCAACAGTTTCAAAAGAGATGGTTTATTTAGCCTGACTTTTCTATATATAGTGGTGGCATACCTCCCTGCTCCTGTTCGATCGATCGAAGCTCGACCTAACGACAAAAGGTCCGAACGACCAAATGAGTTTATCTGATGACTTATCAAGCCAAACTCATTGAAGAAGGTTCATGATGCATCCTTTTGCAGAACCTTTCACTGTTTTCACATTCATATCAAACTGTGGTAACCATCGAATTAAAGATCAAATGAGTTTATCTGATGACTTATCAAGCCAAACTCATTGAAGAAGGTTCGTGATGCATCCTTTTGCAGAACATTTTCACTGTTTCCATGTTCATATCAAACCGTGGTAACTGATCGAATTAAAAATCAAATGAGTTTATCTGATGACTGATCAAGCCAAACTCATTGAAAAAGGTTCATGACCCATCCTTCTACAGAACCTTTCTAACATAAAACAGAGAGCCCACGAGGAACGATAATCTTTAGATCATGATCTCGCAGAATTCATGTCCATTCCTTTAATCCCCAGCTCACCTACAGGTGAAAACTCAGGAGAGGCATCATGTTACTCAAAATAACGAAAATAATCCAACGCCTCTAACGGCTAAGGATAGAGAAAAATGTTGGCCCTTAAGCCCAACATAAGCCCTCAACAACTCATCATGCTGAGGGGAATAGCATGGCTAGCCCAACTTAAATGGTAGTTGGTAAAGGCATATCAAATCCGTTGACATGTGAGGATTTGTTAAAAATCCTAAGGGACCTGTTCTCATTTGATTCCTCTCCAAAATCACTTACCAATTCTCGTCCATGGAATGGTAAGATCACATAAGAAGATATTCATTTCCCTGGCAAAATGACGAGTCAAACCTCTAATGTTAACATTAAACCTCTACTAGTAAGACTCTAACATACTCCCCAGCAGATAAAACCAACATCCCTGCGAATCTGGTCAATATCCCCAGCAAATTAAACTCCATCCTTGTCACGTTAACATTTCACCTCTGACAGGCTGTTTTACAAATCTCATTCTAAACTCCCACGGAGTTCTCTGACATATAATCTTTCATGAGATTCATATTATTAGCTCCCAGCGAGTCTCAAATAGACTCTCTTTAAAGTCTACTATTCTCCTCTCAGTCCCCAATGGACTTTCTTGGTTGTCACGTTAACAATATACCTCTGACAATTTCTTCTAAATAAAATCCAACGGAGATATTAATTTTCCCATGGAGTTCATAACCAAATCCTATCTTTCCCAGTGGAATTATTTTCTTTACCGTCACCTCTAGCTTGTCACCTCCGAACGGTAAAAATCTCGAGCTTGGTGGCTTCTCAATCAGTTATGTCCATATTACCTCTGACTCAACCATAACCAAGTCTCATCTTTCAGTCCAGTAGAGACTATCCCTTTACCGTTATGTCCAGTTCGCCACCTCTGAACGGCAGGGCTCTGAGTCTAGCAATTTCCAATCGGTTATGTCCATATTACCTCGAACCGATGGGTACCTAGATCACTCTCTCTCTCATGGTACTCCAACTGTCATGTCCAGTCAACTACCTCTGAACAGATGAGTCCATAACTTTATTCTCCTATCCTCTATTAAGGCCGGGAGTTCTTATTGTCATATTAACACTAAACCTCTGAACAACGGTATGTGTTTGATCGAGATTTTACCTGCACGCAAAAATAAATAATATTAGATTTAGAACAAGTTGTGCAAGGTTCTCAATTCTAATCCGCGGTAGCAATGGGCTATGCGGGTCGTGATCCTCTGGGAGGGACTAGCGATGGAAGCTTTATCAATAAGTTATCTCTAAAGTTTTTATTAATTTAAAGTTAAGTTAGAAAGAAAGAAGAAGTGATATTTACAATGAAAGTGAGGAAAAGAATTTGGAAAGATGGAGATGGTGATCTAAACTAAAGAAAGAAAAGAAAGAAAATTAAACACATACATACCAACCTCTTCAGTCCTGCTTACCTTTGATCCTTTTGCGACGACTTACTTTGTTTTGGAAGGCGTACAAGTATGGCGTATAGGATCGTCCACCTTCGCGATCTACACTACAAAAATAAAAGACTAGCAAGCGACGGCTTGTTCATCTCCATAGGCCATCAAGGGCTCTTCTTCGGCGAAGCAGTCTCGAAGCGATCGGTTCTCACGGTTTGCAAGACATCAGAGAGAATCAATGGAAGAAAACAAGAACAAAAGAACAAAAATAATAAAAGAACAAAACGAACCTCGAGTCGATTTATTTGACAATGGAAGAAAAGCAAAACTTACACCGATTGTCACCCTCAGTACAAGTAGATCTTCTTCCTCCATGAGAACATCCTCTCCTCTCAGTTTACAAAAAAATAAAAATTACAAAAAAGAGAAGAAAACCTAAACTAGAAGAAAGCCTAAAAACCCTAATTTTGGCCCTCTGGCTCATGACGCTCTTCTCGGTTGCACTGCAGGGGTATTTATAGGAGCAGAAGGAGGTAGAGTCCCAACACAACTCTCCCACGAAAACTAGTCCCGGGATAAGACTGGATTGCCGCGGAAACGCGGCTTGGGCCGCGTTTTCGCGGCCTTATGGTGGCGGCTGGCCACGCGCTTTGGCGCGTGGCTTCTCCTGGTCCGTCCATCTGGTCGTTTCCTTCTGGAAGCTGCATCCTGGCTCTTAATCTTTGGATTTGGATATAACTTGGGAATCAAGTTACCTAGATCCCAAATCTTTTATCCACGAATTTGTGATCTTAAATTCTCCTTCTTTGGCTTTTATCCGCATCTGCAAGTTTTTAGGGTTGAATAGAAGTCTATCCTTCCCTCTTCTTTAATATTTGCAACTTTGGCCCTTGTGTATTTGCAATTTTGACAATTAATATTTGCACTTTTGCACTTGGGCTTGAATATGGGCTTTTGGGCTTCTTTTGAGGCTTTATTCCTTTATTTTAATATTTCGAGGCCTGCACACAATAAATCATAAAATATTAATAAATGTGCAGAATTATATGAATAAATATGAAAATGTGATGGTAAATATAATGATAAAAATGCACTTTTCACTACCAATCACACCCCCACACTTATCTTTTTGCTCGTCCTCGAGTAAAAATCAAAGAGAAAAAGAAAAATTAATCTAACCTAACTCACTTTCGTAGGAATCACGGTTGCACTTAGCACGTGCAATAAGCCGTTAAACCCCTAGGTTACCCTAGAGGACGAGTGTTGTCTCGTGAGGGTTTTCAGCGGATTACACCCACAAAATCCATAAAAAGAAAATATTTGAAATACTTTTGCAAAGACTAAGTATTCTATAAGTTTTAGGATTATCATTTTTATTCATTCTTAGACTTAGTCTTTATAAAGTAAATTGTTTTCATTTTTAAGTAAGGATCAAAATTGAATTTTGTGTATAGTCTTTTTCGTTACCAAAAATCATATGCATCCTTATGAATTTTTACTAGGAATTCCTTAACTTGGACTCTCATGCCTCTATATATATATTTTTTTTAATATGTATAACTCATCTAATTTTCTTTCGTGTAAGCATCAAGGCTTCTTGAGGCCCTCATACATAACTAATTGACTATTAGATGTGTTAGTACATATAAAAGTAATTTTTCTTAGTTTAGGCTTTCTAATCCACCCATGTAGCGAACTTAAAGTCGGTGGCTCCCAAACCGGTCGGCTTTAGGGCACCGGGTGAGAAAACACCCCACGGACTCAAATTCGAGTGAACTAGGCCACAAAACTAAGGACTTATTTATAAACTCACCTTTAGGCGTGAATACTTATGCTTCTTGAGGCACATGTATCCAGCTTAATTAGTGATTTCTTTTATTTATTTTTTTTATGAGGCACAAGGGTCTTTGTCTTAGAATCCTAGATATGCATTAGGTATGCATATTTCATTAAGGTAAAATTAAGACTAACTACTTATTCAATTTTTCCTCCTATACCTAAAAATTCAACAATTTATTTATTTTGACCAAGTTTTTAGAAATCCTAATCATGATTTTCCTAATTCTTAAGACTAACTTCGATTTCTTTCAAAAGATAAGTCAAAATATTGTCCTTTTTATAATAATTTTTTTTTTTAATATTAGCAAATTTTTGGTTAGTTTCTAACTATGTTAGTATGTTAGTAAAGCCCACCCCCACACTTATCTCATGCATTGTCCTCAATGTATGAATGAATGCATATATGCATGAAAAAGAACAAGGGAAGGCAGAAGTTACCTTAAGGTGGTGGTTCTGGTGGTGGTCTAATTGGTCCACGAAATGCGGCCCAATTTACTTTTTGTGGAATTCGGAGGAACCTACTAGAAATTTTTCTTATATAACCCACTACAATGTATGTATGATTATTTTTAAACAAGTCCACCCCATCAAATTTCCAAATTTCATAATAAATTTCAGAGTCAATTGTATCAACCGCCTTGTCCCAGAATGGAGTGTGAAAAGATGGAATGATTGACTTGGACATCATAGGTACAGGAATGAATACCGACTCAGGAAAGAAACTTAAATCAAGTTAGGGTTCAGGAGTCGGGCTAAGTTTAGGAAGTGGGTCCAAATCAATAAGTTGAAGCTCAAGTCCACAATAATCTTCCCACAATGGAATGTGACTTAATATTGGTGATTCAAGTTCAGGAATGATAGGTGTGGGAATCAAGACTGACTCTAAAAGATTACCTAAGTCGGGTAACAAAACAGGAGTCAATAATGATTCGGAAATTTGAACTTGATCACAGATTTGAGAATCTAGGTCACATATCTCATTGAGCTCAATATTGTAAAAATGAGAACTTGCCAATTTATTCATGGGACTTTCAAAATTGCAAAATTGGTCAAGTTCAATATGATCATCAAAAATGGGTGATTCAATTTCATGATGAATTGGAACAGGATCCAATGTTGACTCGGAAAAAGTGAAATCAGGTGGAGACACCGGAGTCATTATTGAATCAGGAAGCAAAATTGAATCATCAAGTTAGGGTTCATGATCATATTCATGCTCAAGATCTATTTCAGGAAAGGAAAAACTTGCCAAACTATCAAAATTTGGAGTTTCGGCAAGTTCAAATAATGGTACTGAAGTAGAATCTTGTTGTCCAAAGCAACATGGTTCGTCGGCTCTAAGAGGGTGGCCAGTGAAAGCAGAATTGGCCGGACGGTGAGAACGTAAAGATTGAACCATCAGATCTATTTCATGATCACGGGCTAATCTAGCCTGAGTCATGGCTGCAAGCATCTTTTCATAGTCGATAGGTGCATCATTTTGTGATTGGACTTGAAAAGAGGAAGTGTAATCATGATGAAGTTGTGAGTCGGTGGACTCACGCATAATCATGTCTGCAATTGATGGTAATTGTTGCTTGGACTCATGCATACTCATCATTTCCTGGATAGATGGTAGTCTATTCTGACTGGGTGGATCTGAGTATGAATCTTGGGAATATTGTGGACAAGGTGGAGACGGAGGACAAGTTGGTTGAAAATTGGACTCGGGGGAAGCAAAACCCCATGAACTCTGTGAAGAGTTGAAACTATTATGGAAATTATGGTTATAAGATGGGGGGTATGGGTTATATTCATTCGGATAAGACCATTCCAGCACACTAGGTTGGTCAAAGTTGTGATATGCCGGGTTGGTAATATCCGAAAAATAGTTAGGTGTGTAATATGGATTAAAATTGGAAAAATTATTATTATATGCCATATCACACACAAAAGAAAAAGAAAACAAACAAATAAACAAACAAAAAGAAGAAGAAAAAAATTCTAACCTAAGTTAGGGTAGACCTATGACCTAGACGATTCCTAACTGGTTAGACTGTCCACGGGAGGTAGGGTGCAGACTTTGACCATAAGTTAATCAGCCAGGTCAGGGCAAGAGTGGTGGGAGGTTTTCCGTCAAAGACGTTCCTTAATTAAATAACCACCAATCTTCGGGCTTTCGGCCCTCAATCCCTTTCCTAGACACTGATTTGGCAGGAGTCAACTTCCAGCACTGTTCCCCCTTAGGATAATCTCCTAATTGAGTCCGAGATGTCCCTAGGGCCAACGTCTACTAATTTTAAGTTACGCTTGGGTTAGTGAGTGCTTGGGATATGATTTTTGGGCTAAGGAAGGGTGATGAAATCCCCATCTTATCTTGTTAATGGGTTATGCCCTTAAAATAAATTTGTGCAAGTGTACAAAATATGTAAATAAGATTCACTCAAAGCATCAACCAAGAGATGAGTCCTATTCTACATGCAATGCGAACGTACCTTACTCCAGCACTCTTCAACAGTAAAAATAAAGGAATTGAAAAGACACGTGTCTAATATGCAAACGTCTAATCAATTTTATCTTTAACAACAAGTATTTTACTGTTGATTAATTAGTAGTAAGCAGGGTTATCACAGAACAAAGTTTAACAGGGCAGTAGACAGATATTGCAATTTGCAGCAACCTGCAAAAAGATGGATCAGTAGGGAACTACTCAGGCCGCGGTTTCGCGGCAATTGCCGCGTTTCCGCGGCTCTGAAGTAGGCTCTTGTGCTCTGCCTTCGAGGGTAGAGGCACAGAGTTGCTATATGTCCACTTCTGCTGTCAGTTTCCCTGTTCTCCAAACCTGCAAACAGAAAGAATAAAAGAATTAGTTAAAAAATTTTATATTTTTAGAGAAAAACTTACCGTCCCTCCCCGGCAACGGCGCCAATTGTTTGATCAAGATTTTACCTGCACGCAAAAATAAATAATATTAGATTTAGAACAAGTTGTGCAAGGTTCTCAATTCTAATCCGCGGTAGCAATGGGCTATGCGGGTCATGATCCTCTGGGAGGGACTAGCGATGGAAGCTTTGTCAATAAGTTATCTCTAAAGTTTTTATTAATTTAAAGTTAAGTTAGAAAGAAAGAAGAAGTGATATTTACAATGAAAGTGAGGAAAAGAATTTGGAAAGATGGAGATGGTGATCTAAACTAAAGAAAGAAAAGAAAGAAAATTAAACAAATACATACCAACCTCTTCAGTCCTGCTTACCTTTGATCCTTTTACGACGACTTACTTTGTTTTGGAAGGCGTACAAGTATGGCGTATAGGATCGTCCACCTTCGCGATCTACCCTACAAAAATAAAAGACTGGCAAGCGACGGCTTGTTCATCTCCATAGGCCATCAAGGGCTCTTCTTCGGCGAAGCAGTCTCGAAGCTATCGGTTCTCACGGTTTGCAAGACATCAGAGTGAATCAATGGAAGAAAACAAGAACAAAAGAACAAAAATAATAAAAGAACAAAACGAACCTCGAGTCGATTTATTTGACAATGGAAGAAAAGCAAAACTTACACCGATTGTCACCCTCAGTACAAGTAGATCTTCTTCCTCCATGAGAACATCCTCTCCTCTCAGTTTACAAAAAAATAAAAATTACAAAAAAGAGAAAAAAACCTAAACTAGAAGAAAGCCTAAAAACCCTAATTTTGGCCCTCTGGCTCTGGACGCTCTTCTCGGTTGCACTGCAGGGGTATTTATAGGAGCAGAAGGAGGTAGAGTCCCAACACAACTCTCCCACGAAAACTAGTCCCGGGATAAGACTGGATTGCCACGGAAACGCGGCTTGGGCCGCGTTTCCGCGGCCTTATGGTGGCGGCTGGCCACGCGCTTTGGCGCGTGGCTTCTCCTGGTCCGTCCATCTGGTCGTTTCCTTCTGGAAGCTGCATCCTGGCTCTTAATCTTTGGATTTGGATATAACTTAGGAATCAAGTTACCTAGATCCCAAATCTTTTATCCATGAATTTGTGATCTTAAATTCTCCTTCTTTGACTTTTATCCTCATCTACAAGTTTTTAGGGTTGAATAGAAGTCTATCCTTCCCTCTTCTTTAATATTTGCAACTTTGGCCCTTGTGTATTTGCAATTTTGACAATTAATATTTGCACTTTTGCACTTGGGCTTGAATATGGGCTTTTGGGCTTCTTTTGAGGCTTTATTCCTTTATTTTAATATTTCGAGGCCTGCACACAATAAATCATAAAATATTAATAAATGTGCAGAATTATATGAATAAATATGAAAATGTGATGGTAAATATAATGATAAAAATGCACTTTTCACTACCAATCAGTATGCAAGCCTGAGACCCCTCAATTGATTATGTCCAGTCAACCACATCTGAACCAATGGGAGTCCAGATTCAACCCACCTCTGCAGTCCCTTGTGAACTAGCTGCCAAGTTAATACTACTACCTCTAGTAGCAGATCTGAAGTTTAGTGTGTCCTAGTCTATCATATCTACTTTATCACCTTAGAATAAACGAGTCCCTAAAATCGAGTTCATCTCCACTTCGTCTATCATGTCCAGTTTATCACCTCTGAATGACAAAATTTTGACCAATCATGTCTAGTTTGTCACTTTCAACTGGCAAATCCTAGGCTTCATTTGTCTTACTTTAGTAGGAACTATCATAGGTTGTGGTGTCTAATTCATCATGACCTATCCGTAAATCTGATAGTCTTTAATCTGTTATGTTAATGTTTACCTCTGAACAGTAAAGACCATCAAATTCACTTTGTCCTATTTTTATCCCAACAGGGTTTGAATCGTGTCATTTCTTATTGGTGATAATCCATCAAATGACTAATTCTATCATGTTCAATTTATTACCTCTGAATAGATTAGTTATACCGTTATGTCCTTTCTTTTGAGGATTGTAATATAACTTGGAAGTAAGTATTGCAAACTCAAAAGATAAAACAAGCAGGAAATACAATAGAAGAGTCAAATAAAATTACTTTTTATTGATTCAAAAAGGGAGATACATGGATTACAAGGTATGAGGGTGCTTCGTAAGACTTGATCCGTTCATCAAGGATGGCCAGCTTATTCTTCCTCTCCAAGCAGCTCTGATGAATGCCCGCGATCTCAACTCGGCCTTATTAAAGTTCGCTGTCTGGGACAGGCGAGCCTCAATTTCAGCTAAAGTTGCCCTCTGTGCTAGCTCCTACTGCAGGACTTCATCATTTTGGGCCTTGAGCTGCTCTATCCGAGCGATCTCCTCAAGACGCACCGGTTCAGCTTTGGACAGAAGAAGATTGGCTCTCTTGATCATCTCCTTAGCCTTCTCAATCTTATCCTCAGCGTCGAGAAGAGCACTATTAGAAGCATAAATAGCATCTCCAATTTCTACTTTCCTTGTCTCTAAGAATTTTAAATCTGAAGATATTGCCTTAGCTGTTTCTTGTGCTGCAAGATGAGCTTCGCGCATTTGAGCAGTAAGGCGTTCAAGCTGTTCATTAACTGAGGAGTTCAAATCTGAATTGTTGAGGTAACACCACTCGCCCGCGTCCCTCTCAAGCCTTTCCACTAGAAGCTCCAATGCAGCAGCCTGGTCATCCCCTCCAAAGTCTCGGATGCTTTCAATATTGCGAGAGAGGACCACCTTTAGAGCAGAAATGAGGTAGTCGAGCCCTTCAAGACCAAAGCAACGAATCGCTTTAAGCTCTTGTAGAAGCTGTCAACTATCTCAGTCACAAATTCTTGCTCAGCTTCAATTACTCCCGGTGAACGAGTAGTCCCCGAAGACAAATCTTCCACTGGTTTCACGGTCATAATAGTGGAGGAAGTGGCAGAAACACTGGCAGGAGAAGGACGAGGAATTGTCGGTGATCGAGGAGGAGTCTTCACTGAAACTAACACACTGGCCACGATGGAAGTAGGGCTGGCGACTACTTCATGAAGAACTGGCTCGATGACTAGAGTCGGAGACGTAGGGTTGGTAATTATCCTCAGCCCAGTGGTTGCTAGGGTTGGCAGCGTCAAAGAAACCAACGGCATCTCACCTTTCGATTCAGCTGGGAGTGAGATTGGCTCTGTAGCCACCGTCTCCTCAGCCTCTTTAACTCCGCCGGCAGGCTTAGGCTGATAAGATGGCAGGTCGTGATACAAGACATCCAACTCGACAACGTCCGTTGCGGCTGAAGTACTTGCCTCACCCCTGATTCCCTCAGAAAGATCAGCTGGTTCCCTTGAAGTCGATGCACCCAAAGGCGGAGCACTTGTAAAAAGACGTTGAAACAAGACATAACAAATATCAAGAGACAATTGTTTATAAGAGATCAAAGTATTACCAAGAGGCGATACCGCCTCAACTGCCACAGCCGCAGTCTCTCTCCGGACTTCCTCGATGGCAGCGCTAATTCCGCTGGGCTCCATAGAAAAGATTTTGGCAGTTGCAGGAGGGACGTCCGACTCACCCTCGCTCGCCAAAGTCTCTATGGTCTATCATATAGAACTTGAGGCCATTGGACTCTCTTTCGAGGTCCCAGCACCCGAAGGACCGACATCAGCCGTGTCACCTCCGAAATCTTGTGAGATGACGAAGTAGCTAGCCTCGTCACCTTCCTTATAAGTAAACAGAGGATCATAATAATCTCCCTGTTCTCCTGCAGCCTCAGCTTCTGGTTCTCTTGCAGTCTCGGTTCCTGAATCATAGGATAAATAAATGAGTTATACGAAATATATAAGTACATGTCAAAAAAAATGAATGAAACTGGTCTTACCAGGGAACAGCTTTATCAGTCATCTGCTTTTGCGCCGATAGTTTAATAACTAACGGAGCAGAAGGAGGAGGCACTGCAGCTAATTCGCCCTCTGCAATAACAGTGGGAGTGTAGTGACGAGACTTATTCACTACCCTCTTCCTACGGGATCCACCTTGCCGCTTTCGTTTGAAGTGGACGTCGGGATCTTCCTCCTCCACCTCTTCCACCTCCACGTCTTCCATAGGGGCTGTGCCTGCCTGACCAGGAGCATCTGGTGGAATCTCAGCGCCTGTGACTCCTTCAAAGTGGGGACTTTTCGCTTCCGAAGCTTCACTATCGGCAGTGGCGACGAACTCCGGGAGGCGTGGCACCCAGACCCTTTTGCCCTCACCCTTCTCGGTGACTTTCCACTTCAGCCGCTAAGAGATCAACTTCACACCAAAAGAGTTAACAAAAAATTCGGTTGGTGTGGAGTTTGAAGTTCTATACCATTGACAAAACCTCAAAGTCATCAATAGGTTTGAGGTCCTCAACGGCATGCACAACCGTGCCTCAGTACAGCCAGCGATGAAGAACCGCCAGGCGCGAGCACCATCAATGAGGCTCCCCGTGAAGGCCAGGTTGGTGTTCGGTTTACTAACATAGAGTTGGAAATACCCGAACTGACGAGTAAATCGACTCGGGACATAAGGCTCCAAATAGCAGGTATCCCCGCTCTTGTATACCAGATGAGATGGCTGGATGCTAACCAGCCATTCAAAGATCCACCGGCTCAGTGACGTCTTCCCATCTCCCACATCCTTGAATTCTTCGCCATAGCCCGCATCGCAAATATAGAGGAAGCACCGAAAGAGACTATAGACGTCGTACCGACACAGCAGCTTGCGGACCGCGGCCACATAAGCCTATAACCATGAAGATCCCTCAAAATTGGCGGAGATGTGCCATTCGGACACCCTCTGGAGGCTCTTCACTAGCTTGAATAATAGCTGGACAGTGAAGAGCGAACCATGCCATCAAATAGGTATATGGCAAGCCGATCCTGGGGTTTGGTCTGTCACGGAGCAAAATCGTACCCTTCCCCCTTTTCATCATTGGTGGCCTGCAGAAAGCCTCTGTCAATGCACGAAGACCCCACTGAATACAACACACCATTACCGGGAGAAGTCCAAGGGAGCGACCGTGGACTAGATGAACGGCCGGCAATAAGACAGTCAGAAGAACAACGTCGCTAGAAGGAGATGGCACTACACATCTCTTCAACCAAACTGATAAAAACCTAGCCAGAAGTGCTTTCCAGGACATCGGTCGACGGACCTGATGATGAAAACTCCTGAGAATGTCACCCTTCTCATAGATACCATCATCTTCTTCCAAGACTATATCTCGCTGAGAATGTTCTTGCATTCTCCGAAAAATGTCCTCGTCTGCAACCCCGCAGTGAGCTGCTTCAAGAGCATCTTCTAGGTTGAGGAACAAATAATTCCCCCAGCTCTTCGAACTGCTCGAAGCTCCCTTATAGCTCCCATGCATACTCGAGCAGATGTAAAAATGGCACATCAATTCTCGATAGGTCTCGAATAGGCAGGGTCCTGTTTCTCCAAAAGTGCCAATTCAGCTTCGTATGGGAAGTATTCTTCATAGGGGAGAGACCCAAGTGGTAGAGCAGAGACTTCCCACATCTCGTGCAAGGCCATACCCAGTTCCCTACAGGGTTAAAGAAAGTCCCTCTAGCAGGACAATATAATTCAAATATGGCATAGAAATTCGCTACGATCATTTGAATATCATAGCAGGTTGCTCTGACAGCCTCATAAAGTCCCAGCCTCCTTAAATCCTCCTCAAAGTGGGCCAAGACATATAGGGTCAAATCCCTCCACCAGGCCTTGGGAGGATGAATCCAGCCTGGGGTCCTGAAATTAGTTGCTGGATAGTTACTGTGGACTTTGAAGAACTGATTTCCAAAGGTTTGAGCCATAGCGGGATTTTCTCCCACCGGGATATCTTAGAGAACGTTTCCAGGATGAAAACCAAATATGCAGCGAGGAGGACCTGCCCCTGTATAATCGGGAGACGTAGCTATCAATTTACCCACATGAATGGAGTCAGTGGTCTGAGTCACTTGCCACTTCATCTTTCGAGACCTCGTCACGCACTGAAAGAAAGACAGCGGGAAATGACGCTTGCTAGATGGGAGGTAATACTTCTCACCATCCAGATTGAAAATCCACTGCCCTTCCCCGGCCAGCAGCTGATGATCGATATCAGGCACTGTATCCCCAAACATGAAGCGGGGCTTTCGGTAAATCTTCCGATCACAATCCTCAAGGGGAGCAGTAGTCAAGATGCTCCTCATGGTACCCTGATCTCCGACGTAGACCAGGGCATCCCGGCCAGGAGCGCTCCGCTCGCTGAATAATGAGGCTTACCCCTGAAATTACAAGCTAACATTCTCATCCAGTCCCCTGGCTGTTCCAAAGAGGTTGTTCAAAGGTCCTGGAGTATAGTGCACTGCAAAGCAAGAAGAAACTATAATAGTCCATTAGTCAAAGAAAAAGAAAGCTAAAGCAAAAAGAAAATTGCTAAGGTATAGCTTCGCTCTCCGAGCGAAACTAGCCTAGTGATTGCACACATTTATTATATTATTCTTTATTATATTTTCACATTTATCATATATTAAATTTGTTAAATTTCTTATCTTAAATATCTATTTTGTAGAAGATAATCATGAGGAGAAAGAGGATAAAATCAAATAAATATCAGTTAAATTCAGATTTAACTAGATCTATTTTGTTAGAGGAGGATGATCCTAAATCCAATTGGTTAAATTCAGTTTTTGGTGAATCAGTGGTTAAATCTAAAGATTAACTGAGGATAACATCAAATACAGAGTCCAAATCTAAAGGGATAAATGGATAGAGAGAAGACCAACGGATGAGATGAAGCAAATTTGACTCAGATTCTGACTGGATACATTTTAGTATTTGAATCATAACTTTCGTTACTGAAATTCAAATCTAATGATTCAAGATGATTCAGAAAGAAGATTTAAATGGCTACAACTCTTAAGTTGATCACTATTTCGAATTCTGTCATTTGATAAGTTATATTCAGCAATCAACACGCCAACATGCTGTAAATCAGAACTGAATATCCACATTAAATCAAGTTTGGAGATAAAGGGAGGATTCAAATTCAGAAATATCCAGCGTTCCCTATTTTTATATTCCTCTAACCTCTGCATTTTTCCTATAAATACTTGCAATCTCAAAGGCAAAAGGGAACGACCAAGCAGAGAGTAGAATTTAGGCTAATTTGTAGTTTGTAACTTAGATTTTTTTTTTCTTTCATGTAATTTTTATTTTCTTTATGTAACTGAGAGGAGAGGATACTATCATGGAGGAATGAGAGTAAGCTTGTACTGAAAGTGATACCGATATAGGTGATCTTTTCTTCCATTGTTATTTGAATCGAATCGAAGTTTCTTCTTCTTCTTTACTCTTGTTTTCGTTTACTTCCCTCTTCTGTGTTTGTGGATCCAAATGAAACCGATAGCCACGAAGTTGCCTTACCCTTGCAAGTGTCGTTGATGACTATGGCGATAGATATCCATTTCTATGGTAGTATAGCTTGCCCTTCAATTCATAGTGTAATACGGGAATGGCCAAGATCCTATTTGTCATACTTCGCTCGCCTTCAAGCAAAGGTACATCGTCGATACGGGTCAAAGGTAAGCAGGTGCCGAAGAGGTAAGTAACTTTTTTAGGTTTTAGTTTTCTTTTCTTTTAATTTTAGTGTAAATTACCAACACCACAATCTTCCAAATTTCTTTCAATCTTTTTCAATTTCTTTGTACATATCCACTTTCATTTTCTCCACCTTCTTGATCTACCACTTTCTTTCTAACTTAACTGTAACTCCATTTTTCTCTTTTCTTTTAAAAGAACTAAAAGAAGAACTTTAACCATTCTTTGTAGTATAAAAGAGAACTTACTAAAAAGCTTCCATCGCTAGTCCCTCCTTGTGGATCAGGACCCGCATAGCCACTTGTTATAGCGGTAGAATTGAGCACCTTGCACTACTATTTTAAAAGTTCTGAAATTCTGTATTTTTGTGTGCAGGTTAAAACTCAATCACCTAGCATTAGCTTCGCCCTCTGCACAAAGGCAGAGTGCAGAAAATCACTAAGTGATTACCTTTGCTCTAGAAGCTTAGCTTCGCGTTCTGCGCTGAACAAAATGTAGAAAAGCCCAAGAGCTAACTTCGCTGGAAAGGCACTTGTGCCTAAAACTGTTCAAAGAACTTTAAAGTCCTCTTCCCAGCTACGCCTCTAGAGCTAGCTTCACATCCTGTCATTTGACAGAATGTGAACTGCCTTAAGGGCTAGTTTCACATAGAAGCTGAGAGAAGAAATCATTGGTTTTTAAATTTCAAATTGAGAAATTAAGGGAAATTAAATCCCCTAAAAATTTGGCAAAGTTAAATTAAGGGAGAGCGACTCCCTGAGATCACTGGATCATGGTGAATCACTCTGGATTCACCATGAAATAGCCAGTGAATGGCTTCAAAAAGAGAAAAAAATCTCTGAAAAAGGGAAAAATTCCCTACCCGCATGGGGCGTTCGATGACCGGAGGAGGAGAGGGTGCCTCCGTAGCAGAGGTCGCTGCCTCTTTGCCTGCTCATCTTTTGGGAGCCATGAAGAACTAAAGAGCTCTGAAAATCAGAATGAAGGAGGAGAAGAAGAAAGAGATTCGCTCTCTGAAAAAATTCGAAGTATTTTAAGAGAAGTTAATTCTCTCATGCAGCCCATCGGGTTTTTATAGATATAAAATTGTTTAACTTCGCCTCCTCAAAAGAAGCGCAGGTGGTCGTTTCAAATTAATTTGAAACAGCTCCTAAGCACCTTCCCCGCGAAGCCTTACTTCAGCTCCGCCAAGGGCTAGCTCCGCTGCGAGTTCAGCGTTGACTTCGCGCAACACTTGATTAACTTCGTTGAAAGATGAGCTTTAGCTTCGCTAAAAGCTCATCTCTAGCTTCGCAAAATTTTTTTTTTTTTGCTAGCTCCGTTGGAAGCTTGTTCCTTAGTTGGAAATCCAGCTTCAGCTTTGCTGGAAGCTTAGCTCCGCTAAGAGCTTTTCTTTCCTCCTCAGGAAAAGGCTTACCTAAGCCAGTCCGTTCTAGTTGCTTTCGAAGTTCAAAGTGAAGAGAAGGAGAGCAAAATAAATCAGTGAAAAGAAATTATTTTCTTATTGATTCTAAAATGAAGATACATTGGTAATACATTAAGATTGTCTTTCATACAACAGAATCATTGCTCTAAAGGCAAACAAGTTGTCCTATTTACTTTCAGGGTGTACAACAACATCATTGCTCCAAAGGCGAACACATTGTCCTATCTATTTTCAGGGTAATAAGCCAAACCAACTGGACACGAAAGGTCTTCCTCCTGTACAATGCCGTAATCCTTCACTTAATGGCAGATTTTACCATCAAGGAGCTGGATCTTCTTTGATCAAAATTGGTAAGGGATTGGTTTGAAATCACCTAGAGGGAGGGGTGAATAGGTGATAATGCTAATCTAAAAACTAAATGCGGAATTAAAACTAATTTGCAACTACACTTAGTGCAACCAACGAGTGTAGCCGAATTCCCGTGAAGGGCTCTGGACTAACTCCTCTTGATTCCTCTGAATAAGAGTTGAGGCGCTATATGAAGCTCTCGTGGTTAAGCACAAGTGAGGCACACAAGCAAACACAACCAAGCATATAGATATAAGCAATATGAATCAATGTAAGGCACAACACAAGCATATAAGATATGACAATATGAATGATGCAATGCACAACACAAATAGAGAGAGAGGGTTAAGAGACAATGGATCAAACGCAAACACAAAGATATATTTCAAGGTTCGAGCCCCTAGCTCTACGTCCCGCCTTCACCGAGAAGGATTTCTAATCCACTATCTTGTCCACCGAGGACTCCGACCGAGGGAACCTCCACCGAGGAGAATTTGTACAAATACAAAGGAAGTACCGAACTCCTCTCTCAACCAACAACCTCCACCGAGGCTATACAAACACAATCCACCTCTACCGAAGAGGGATACAAGCCAACTCCAACTCCACCTCACCAAGAGGGAGTAAACAACAACCTCAACCTCTACCAAAGAGGGAGCAACCCAACAAAGCAAGGGTTTACAACTTGGTGGTATCTTTCAACCACAAACAATCTCTTTTCCCACAAATAAATGATCCTAATAGAATAGGATAGAGGATAGCTCAAGTGTGGAAAAACTAGAGTTTGGAAAATAAAAACTCAAAGAAAAATGCTTGGGAAAACTCTTTGTAAAAGATAGGAATGAAGAACAATACAAATCTCCCAAATTTCTATTTTCTTTGATTTTTCCAAAACCCTAAAACAATATAAAGATAGATCTTTTTGGCACTTAAACTCTTTTGAAAACTTGTTTTAAACACCAAGAAAAGAGAGAAATTTTAGCTCTTGAAAACTTAGTCAAAATCCCAAAGAAATGGGGTATAAATAGCCTCCCACAAAAATATAGCCGTTGGCTGAATTTGTCAGCCAGAACAGCTGGCGGTCGACCGGGTGGTCGACCGCCAACGGTCATATTTTTGACCGTTGGGGCATCCGGTCGACCGGCCGGTCGACCGCAGAAAAACAGAGAGCAGAGCTCTCTGGTCCGGTCGACCGCCCGGTCGACCGGCCCAAGTGCCGGGCCAAACGTGCACAGGCTGTGCACGCCGGTCGACCGACAGAGCCTGTCAGGCACTGTTCTGGGTCAGAAAAACAGGGTTTAAAATATTCTAAAAAATCCCATAAATCTTCTAAAAATCCACAAAAATAGTTTTATCATTTTATATTGAAATACAAACATGTGATAAAAATTTCAACACAAATCTCAAACATTTTGAACCATTTTTATGACATATAAATTTTATCAAAAACCAAAAACTGTATTTTACCAAACTTGGATTTTTCAATAGGAATCTGATTTTTCCTAAAACTCTTTTAAATACAAAAACATGATACTTAAACACATTTAGGCATGTTGCATATGGACATAAGTCTAATATACATGAAACATATACATATCATTGTTTTTGACTTTAAATCCAAAATATGTTTTGTTAAAAATACAAAACACCAAAACACATGAATAGGCATATCAAACTAAGTTTATTTAAGATATAAAGTATACATGTATATAGAACATATCTAATATACATTTAAACCATGTAAACTTGTTTTGATCTAACTATTCATGAAAACCAATATCGGTTAAACCAAAAACCGAAAAAACCGAATCCAAAACATAAAACGTGTGTGTATTGTGAACTTGAGCATATCACACTATCTAATCTTTACAAATGGATCTAAACAAACTAAACTAGGATACCTAAGTCTTCTTGACGATCTCCATCTTCAAGTCGACTCGATCCAAAACTCCGTGATCTACCGAGCTTGACTCCAACGAGTGCTAGATAAGATCTTGATGCTCGGGCTCTGGAATCACCATGTGAAAGGCTTCAAAACTCCTTTGTTGAAGCAATCACCAACTAATATCTTGATTAATGATCTGAAACTAAACATCACAAGATAATTAGTAAACATAACTACATGAGTTAATCATCATCAAAACTAGAGTGGAAGGCCTCTGGGCCAACAATCTCCCCCTTTTTGATGATGACAAAACTCATGGAGTTATATATGCATGGATTAAAGTAAAGCTTCAAGGAAGCTCCCCCTTAACTCATGCATATCAATAAACAATAAATGTAGACAATGAATACTAAACATGAAAATGCATAGACATGCATAAAACAATAAAACATGTTCTTAAAATAAATTCTCTTGATACCAAACATTACATAATGCTCTTGATACCAATAATAAAACATGTTCTTGATATCAAACATGAAACAAGCATACAAAAACTAAAACATGCATACAAACAAAATATGCATATAAACTCAAATTCTTCTCCCCCTTTTTGTCAATCATCAACAAAGGGGTAAAAGAAACCAAAACAAAATGTTCTTCCACTTTTTGTTCGAAACAAAGAATTAATAAAGGGGTGACATCAAACAAATCAATAAGTAAACACAAAATCTTGATACCAATTGATAAGTAAACAAATGAAATCTTGATACCAATTGAAATTATTGTTCCTTATAATCATATGATACCAAATTAAAGATCAATATTAATTTTTTTAATCATTTTCTATCATAAAGTATGGGAGTGGAATACAAAACCAATGGTAAACAAAATACCAATTGAAAGATGAAATACGAGTTTTCCCCCCTTTATGAAATACAAAATAAAACTATGCATAAGCTTGTTTAAGATACCAATTGAAAACTAATCAATTGAAACATGATGGTCATTAAAAATTCAAGCTTTAGCATAAACAAATATATGTATGAAAAATTAGATATCAATCGAAATTGATACTATTTGAAGAGTATGCATACATACAAAAAAATATATGAGTATACAAGAAATGTCAATATTGATACCAATTGAAAGATTCCAATGATACCAAATGAAACAACAATAATATCAAGTATATATCTCATATTTCTATCCTCCCAACTCATGCACATGTTTAAAATGATTTTCAATATAAAGCATACATAGGCATGGTCTCCCAACCAACCGCCCGTTGATGGTAGGGGTTTTCAAAAATAGATTTGAAAATATAGTATGTTTGAAAAACTCTACCATAATGAAGAATACGAACTAGTTAAATGGAAAAACTTGTTAACTAGTACGAAATCCTTCAAGCAAGAAATAAAATAAAAATATTTTTCATGAAACACATGTAAATCACAAGATCACTAAACACTCAAAGTCCATGAAGCATATATCATACTCATGAAAACAAAATCTTGAGAAAACTAATAAAGTGAGTGAACAAGTGTTATGTGACACACACTATCATGAAAATAGCAATTAAGCTCAATTTAAATCCCTTTAAACATGAAAACATGAAAAACTAAATTTTCATTAAAACAATTCATACTTCAAGGCATATGTATGTTTTATCAAACAAGAAGTATACATACATATCCCTAAACACAATTGAGTTCATATATAAAGATTTGCATGGAAGGCAAATGACTCAAGGGGTATACATGTATGTCTTAAGGTTTGGCAAAATAGACATATACATGAAGTGAAAACACATGCTCATAAAAACATATCCAAAATGGGAATACAAGTTTAAAATGCATGAATCATCAAAACTAGACTATACTAGAACATCTAATGGGTACAAATAAGCATTCAAGCACAAACATATAATAATTTACTTGTGGCCCACTCTATGTATAAGTATAAATCCTAGTCTTAATGAAAACTAACACTTAAACATGTAATCAAATCATGTAGCATAAAACGGGACATAAATCAACCTGATAAACATAAACATGATCATTATGTAAATCCACATGCTATTAGAACTATGATATACACAATAGCTAAACAATGGCGAGAACAAAATATATGGGTCCATATAAACATGGGTGATCTCAAAAGCTATACATGCATGTCAATGATCTAATAATCATGGTATTATCACAATAATCTATAAACATCAAAACATGAAGCATCAAAATAAAACAAAAATCATAATCATACATATGATCATTATGTCTATGCATGTGTATTAGATCTAGGACATACATATTAGTTGAAAACAAGGTGAGAACACATAGAAATAGATCCATATTAAACATGGGTGTCTCAAATAACTAAACATGTGTATCACTAATCTAATAAACATGGCATAAGCATAATGAACAATAAAACATGACATGCTATAAATTAAAGACATGAAAAGCATGCAAATAAAAACGGGAGTTAGAGATCGATACCAAAACTGATGAAGGCACCTCTCTAGTTCTTCAAACCAAGGTGGTCTTCCCACCAAACCTTCCTTTGAAAGTGATGCATCCAAATGGTCATCATGAAGCTCGGAACGCATCCACTCTAAGGTACCGCTACTCTCACGTCATGTGAGAGCCCACACCTACATCAAATACAATAGGGGTGGTCTTTGGTACCCATACTCTTTTGGGTCCATGGGGGTTAGTCCCTTTCCTAACCCAAACAAAATTATTTGCTAAATTTTCATCATGTATTCTTTCATAGAAAAATCTAGCAAGGTGGCCCTTACGTCCACAATGTGTACAAGTGTACACATGAGAATACAATGTGTGATGGTGGTGACCGTGAGTAGCATGTGTATGCCGTGGAGGGTGTGCATGCAAAGATGGAACTTGTTTCTTTCGAAACAAAGATTCCAAACGTGTATGGCTCTTGACACATTGGCTCAAAGTGGAGCCCAAACAATCTACACTATTCTTAAGCATGGATATATCATTTTCAATTAAAGAAGAAGTGTGGCATGCAATAGGTAAGCTAGGTGAAGCTACACTAGCATGGCAAACATGAGAATCAATATTATTTTTCAAGGAAACATTATTCTTTAAAACAATTTCCAATTCCTTGGAAATAGAAGCAATTTTCATTTTCAAAGAATCATTCTCTTTTACAACAAAATCTAGCTTTAAAGACAAGTTTTCATTTTTCTTTAAAATATCATTACAATCATTTTTATTTTTCAAAATTTTGTTTTCATTAAGTGCAAGATCAAGCTTAGATTTCAATGAATCCCTATCATTAGAAATCTCCTCTTTTTCTTGCAAAACCAAATCAAGTCTTGAACATAAATCCTCTTTTTCTTTATTTAATTTACAAGTTTTCTTTTTCAAAACTTTATATTTTTCAAGGAGGTTTCACAAACAATAGATAACTCTTCAGTTAAAGCATCGGCATCCATACTATCATGATCATCAAATGAAGAGGTAGCACTATCTAGTTGAGTATCCGAATGTACCTCAAGGGAGTCATTCCCTTGGATCATGAAGCATTGTGGCTCGGATTCTCCACTAGATTCCTCCTCAGTTTGGATTGGCAATTGAAGCTTGGAGGTGGTCAATTTGTTCCACACTGCAAAGGCGGAATCAAAGTTAGAAACAAGCAAAAGAAATTCTTTATTAAGCGTGCTTCTAATAGCCTCAAGGGCTTGTGCATTGGCCCCTATATGATTGCTATTACCAAGATAGCATTTCTTGATAGTGGCAAGGAAAACATGCAAGCCTAGGGTTTTCAAATATATGGACATCTTAGTCTTCCAAACAATAATGTTGGAAGAATCAAACATAGGTGGGGTCATGAAGTCCATGAGTATGTGCAAACAAATATAAGTGTGCAAATACAAACTAGATTATCAAATCAAGATCTCACTCCTAGGTGGTTAAACCTAAATATCAGGAGCGTAGGCTCTGATACCAATTGAAATCACCTAGAGGGGGGGTGAATAGGTGATAATGCTAATCTAAAAACTAAATGCGGAATTAAAACTAATTTGCAACTACACTTAGTGCAACCAACGAGTATAGCCGAATTCCCCGTGAAGGGCTCTGGACTAACTCCTCTTGATTCCTCTGAATAAGAGTTGAGGCGCTATATGAAGCTCTCGTGGTTAAGCACAAGGCACACAAGCAAACACAACCAAGCATATAGATATAAGCAATATGAATCAATGCAAGGCACAACACAAGCATATAAGATATGACAATATGAACGATGCAATGCACAACACAAATAGAGAGAGAGGGTTAAGAGACAATGGATCAAAGCAAACACAAAGATTTCGAGGTTCGAGCCCCTAGCTCTACGTCCCCGCCTTCACCGAGAAGGATTTCTAATCCACTATCTTGTCCACCGAGGACTCCCACCGAGGGAACCTCCACCGAGGAGGATTTGTACAAATACAAAGGAAGTACCGAACTCCTCTCTCAACCAACAACCTCCACCGAGGCTATACAAACACAATCCACCTCTACCGAAGAGGGATACAAGCCAACTCCAACTCCACCTCACCAAGAGGGAGTAAACAACAACCTCAACCTCTACCAAAGAGGGAGCAACCCAACAAAGTAAGGGTTTACAACTTGGTGGTATCGTTCAACCACAAACAATCTCTTTTCCCACAAATAAATGATCCTAATAGAATAGGATAGATGATAGCTCAAGTGTGGAAAAACTAGAGTTTGGAAAACAAAAACTCAAAGAAAAATGTTTGGGAAAACTCTTTGTAAAAGATAGGAATGAAGAACAATACAAATCTCCCAAATTTCTATTTTCTTTGATTTTTCCAAAACCCTAAAACAATATAAAGATAGATCTTTTTGGCACTTAAACTCTTTTGAAAACTTGTTTTAAACACAAAGAAAAGAGAGAAATTTTAGCTCTTGAAAACTTAGTCAAAATCCCAAGAAATGGGGTATAAATAGCCTCCCACAAAAATATAGCCGTTGGCTGAATTTGTCAGCCAGAACAGCTGGCGGTCGATCGCCCGGTCGACCGCTAACGGTCATATTTTTGACCGTTGGGGGCATCCGATCGACCGGCCGGTCGACCGCAGAAAAACAGAGAGCAGAGCTCTCTGGTCCTGTCCACCGCCCGGTCGGCCGGCCCAAGTGCCGGGCCAAACGTGCACAGGTTGTGCACGTCGGTCGACCGCCCGGTCGACCGGCTCCTGGTTCGGTCGACCGCCCGGTCGACCGACAGAGCCTGTCAGGCACTATTCTGGGTCAGAAAAACAGGGTTTAAAATATTCTAAAAATCCCATAAATCTTCTAAAAATCCACAAAAATAGTTTTATCATTTTATATTAAAATACAAACATGTGATAAAAATTTCAACACAAATCCCAAACATTTTGAACCATTTTTGTGACATATAAATTTTGTCAAAAACCAAAAACTGTATTTTACCAAACTTGGATTTTTAAATAGGATCTGATTTTTCCTAAAACTCATTTAAATACAAAAACATGATACTTAAACACATTTAGGCATGTTGCATATGGACATAAGTCCAATATACATGAAACATATACATATCATTGCTTTTGACTTTAAATCCAAAAATAGGTTTTGTTAAAAATACAAAACACCAAAACACATGAATAGGCATATCAAACTAAGTTTATTTAAGATATGAAGCATACATGTATATAGAACATATCTAATATACATTTAAACCATGTAAACTTGTTTTGATCTAACTATTCATGAAAACCAATATCGGTTAAACAAAAACCGAAAAACCGAATCCAAAACATAAAACGTGTGTGTATTGTGAACTTGAGCATATCACACTATCTAATCTTTACAAATAGATCTAAACAAACTAAACTAGGATACCTAAGTCTTCTTGACGATCTCCATCTTCAAGTCGACTCGATCCAAACTCCGTGATCCACCGAGCTTGACTCCAACGAGTGCTAGATAAGATCTTGATGCTCGGGCTCTGGAATCACCATGTGAAAGGCTTCAAAACTCCTTTGTTGAAGAAATCACCAACTAATATCTTGATTAATGATCTGAAACTAAACATCACAAGATAATTAGTAAACATAACTACATGAGTTAATCATCATCAAAACTAGAGTGGAAGGCCTCTGGGCCAACATGGTTGCCCTCAGAAAGCTGGATCTTCCTTTGCCAAAATTGGCAAATGGAGGATCCAAGACCTTACTAGTGACGTCTGTTTTCCCTTAGTGGATCATCTCAGATAAGCGACTACCAGCCCCTTCCCGAAGTGGATCATCTCGGATAAACGATCATCAGCTTCTTCCCGAAGTGGATCATCTCAGATAAGCGACCGCCGGCCTCTTCTCGGAACGCGCACCAGCTGCTCCAGTATGTTCCTCCTGCTTATGATCAAAATTTCAACTTGAAAATCAAGGGGCAAGTTTTTGTTCTCTTTCATCAAGACGAAAGAATGGGGAGCACAGTATACTGCAATGTAAACAGGAAATAAGTTAGCATTAAATAAAAAAAGGGGAAGAAACGAAATGCTAAGTCAAAGTTTTATTCTTTGGGCGAAGCTACCCAGTTGTGCCATGAAGATGGATTTTAGCTAAGCAGAGGATAGCCTTGCTTGCACGGTAACGTTAGACCAGCTTAGCATAAGCCAAGTCTTAGCTCCGCCCAAGGCAGTTAGGCTGGAGATGCCTCAAAAAGGACCAAGTCCTAGCCTCGCCTATATGGTTAGGCTAGACTGGCCCGGAGGACGCAGTCTCGACCTCGCCTATATGGCAGATTTAACCGAACAAGGCAGGAACTTCGCGTGGAAGGATCCTTTGCCTGATCAGGCAAGAATGCTAGCTTCACTGGGAAGCTTAAAAGTAGGGCTGAAACCCTTTTTCGAGAGTTAACCGAATGCAGAGACCAGGGAATTTAATCCCCGAGATAGCTGGTAAAGCTAAGAAAATTAAGGGAGATAAATTCTCTAAAGTCACTGGATGGTTGAGGCTATCAGATTTTGATCGGATAATAACCAGAGTGAGAGTCCCACTACTTCAGGGACCTCAGTCTCCTTGCTTGAGCAATGGGGAGGGGTCATAAACCAACCTCCTAGAAAGAGAGGAGTATATTTCTCTGAGAAGGACTATAAGAGTCCTATTTATAGGCCTTGTGGCCTGACTACGCCGCTACCACTTCAAGCTTGAGAGCGCAGGCAAAGTTAAAGCATTCAAATGCTTGACCTTGAGAAAGGGAATAATCTCCCTCGGGAATACACATGAAGTTATTTGAAATTCGAAAAAAGGAATAATCTCCCTCGTAAATGCAAGGGAAGTTATTCAAACCTTGAAAAAGAAGCAATTTCTCTCGTAACTCGCAAAAGCGATTAGCCTCGGGAACGGAACGTCGCTCCATCACAGCGAGCGCGAGGCTAATACTCACATTCCAATTCGATTTGAAGCAAAGCTACTTCAGGAAGCCCGAAGGCGAAACTACCCAGAAGCGCGAAGCTACACGGAAGCGGATTGTTGCAATTCCCAGCGAACCTATTCCAGTCCGAAAGTGAGGCTAAAAGCGAAGTTGAAGTCAACCACCAAGGCAACGTTCACATTCACATGTCATCAATCAAAGCAGTTCAAAGTATTTTGAAATCTGAACAATTCCATTGTAGATCATGAAAACTTTGAAGGGGTCTTGTTGACACTCGAAAAAGACAGAACTCCCGCATTCATCTTCAATCGGTCAGAATAACGTCTAACTTATGACATCTAAAAAAGATAATTGAAGACAAGCTAATGACCAGAGATAAAGCAGCAACATGGACATTACAATCCAGTAAATTCGAATTGACGAGTGCTTCACAACAGGGGAGAATATCTCGTTGTAATCAATGCCTCTCGTTGTGTGTGGCCTTTCGCCACCAACTTGACTTTGTAGCGTACAGTATCTGACGGTCACATATATTGCATATATATTGTCACATTATCATGTTTATTATCTAATAAATCCTATTAATAAGTCTTATTTTTCTTTATAAAATGCAGGCCTATTGCAAAAAGAAAGGGAGAGAAACGAGCCCAAAAGCCCATCAGAATTCTGATTTAATTCAGAACTAATTTGAAATCAGAAAACCAGGGCAGATCATGGCAAATCAGAGAAATTGAAAATCGGTTAAAATAAATCTTTCCAAATCAATCGGTTAAAGCCAAAGATCAAAGGCCGTTTCATCGAATTCCGGAGCTGAAATTGGGAAACCAGCATGAGATAAAGCATCACCACCAACCAGGTGTGGCCATCTGGCCACACCATGGCCGCAGAAACGCAGCCAAAGCCGCATTTTCATAGCTTGGTTGGATTTGTTGGGGGAGCGTTTGCTCCCCCTATCTTCGTAGCCCTCCCCTGTTTGGTTTTTGCCTATAAATACTGCATTTTTCAAAGAAAAAGTGACCGAAAATTAGTTTCAGTTTTTCTCTTTATTTTTAGGGTTTAGGTTCTTTGTTAGATAGTATTAAGAAGTTATATCTCTATTTTTTAATTTGTCGTTTAATCTAAATACCAGTGAGAGAGAGGAATAGAGTGATTGTACTCTGAAGATTGAAGTGACATCAATAAAGGTTCAAAGCTTCTCTTCTTCTCCAATTCATGGGTATGTCTTATTTTATTTCCATGTCTTATTTTACATTATTCATGAGTAGCTAAACTTGTTTTCTGGGCTCACTATTGTTGACACTCAAAAAGATAGAACTCCCGTATTCATCTTCAACCGGTCTGAATGACATCTAACATATTGACATCTACAAAAGATAAGTCGAAGATAAGCTGATGATCAGAGATAAGGTAGCAACATGGATATTACTAATTCAGTAAAGCAGATAGTAAGCCAAAGTTGCCTTTGAAGTGACCCAAGTAGGCCTAAGACGCTAAATTAGCTCAATACTTAGCCTGGCATAACCCCAAGGTAAGCTTCATAGCTTCACATGGAACTAACAATTCGCCTAAGCTTGGTTGGTAGCCTCGCTTTGAAGCTAATTATTAGTTTCGCCTGAAGCTTCTCATTAAGCCCCGCCAGAGGTTAATGTAGGAACTTCGCGCCAGAAGCCTTATCCCTAGTTGAGTCATAGCTCCGCTATGGGCTAAGCCTTAGCTTCGCACGACGCTCTTAAGGTAACTTCGCCTGAAGTTATTGTTGGCCTAAAGGCCTATCACCCTAGTTTTGATGATGATCAACTCATGAAGTTATGTTTACTAATGATCTTGTGTTTAATTAGTGACAGATTCATTATCAAGATCTTAGTAGGTGCATAGCTCAACAAAGGATAAAATGTCAAGATTTGGAGCTAGCACGGTGTGATCCAAGGAGATTTTGGATCAAGCTTGGACCAAGTCAAGAAGATGAGAAGCCTTCAAGTGAAGACTTCAGAAGATGAAGACTTGTGTCTAGGTATAAGATTTTGTTTTTGTTTTAGAGTTAAAAATGTAAAGGATAGAATAGTGGTGGATTGATCAAGTACATATACACACACACTCTTGATAAGATTCTTTTCATAAAAGAATTTTCAGATTTAGAAAAGACTTTCTTTTTGGAAAAACATAGTTTTGGTTTTTGATATTCAAAGTTATATGTTTCAACCAAAACCTTATTTAGAGCCTAATGTCAAAAACATAGATATTTCATCTTGATTGTGTAGTGGATCATATCCATACACACTATGCTTTAAAAGTATATCTTGTTTTTGTATTTGATGAAGATTTGGAAAAACATGTTTTGGAAAAATATTATTTTGGAAAAATAGTTTTTATCATGAGCCAAATATTTCTAAGTTACAAAATAGTCCAATCTTTTATAACATGCCTTGATTTTGTGCAAGCATGTTTGTATATCAAAATATATTGGTTAAACTATTTTTGTAGATTTTTAAGTATTTTATGGGATTTTATTTAAGCCAAAAAGACTAACCTTTTAATCCAGAAAACTGTTTCAGGCTTCGGATAAGTCGACTAGTAGCCTTTATAAGTCGACTAATCCTGGAGTCGGCCGACCGGACCGGTCGACCGACGTGCACGGATGTGCACGCCTTTGTGCACTGAAGGACGGCCGATCGTACGGGTCGACCGCTCCAGAGAGCAGAGCTCTCTGGAAAGTTCGGTCGACCGTACGGTCGACCGACAGAGAGTTAGACTCTCAGCTCCAGTGGGTCAGTCGACCCAGGCGGTCGACCGTGGCTCCAACGGTCGAATTTCTGACCGTTGGCGGTCGACGCACGGTCGACCGGCAGCTCTGACAGACCCCAACGGCTATATTTTTCTGGCCTATAAATTTGGGGGTTTGGTCATTGTTTTGAGCCAAGATTTTGGAGACTCTTAGAGCCAGTTTTTCCCATTCATTCCAGAGGTTTTTCTCCACAAAATTAGAGCCAATACTTCCAATTAAAAGGAGAGTTTATCAAGAGTGTAAAAGAGATTTTCTTGAGTTTTCACCAAGATTCTTTCCTTGTTTTTCTCACACAAACACTTGAGCATCCATTGATTATTCAATCCTTAGGAGTGTTGTAGTGAGAGCTTTCTTGGTGATCAAGTGTTTAGATCACCAAGATTTCATTCTTGTACTTTGAGGAGACGGGCAAGTGTTCTCGTGGTGGTTTAGAGTTCTTGTGTGAACTCGGTGGTTTTGAGGTGCGACCTCAGCGAGCTAGTGAGCTTGCGTGTGTACGGGACTAGGGAGTCCGAGGGCTTGTAGGTGTTGCGGCACCGAGGAGAGATCCATTGGGATCTTGCATAGTGGAAATCCTTCGTGTGTCGAAGGCGGGGATGTAGAGCAAGTGTGCTCGAACCTCGAAACATACCCTTGTGTTTGCGATTGCCATTTCTCTCTCTCTCTTTGTCTCTTTTATATCTTGCATGCTATTACTTGTCTTATCTTTACATGCTTGATATACATTGTGCTTCATAGATATATATACTTGCGTGGGATTGTTACTAACACTTGTATTCAACCAAGAGAGCCAAAGCGGCACCTCAACCCATTCAAGGGGAATCTAGAGGAGTTTGTCCAGAGCCCTTCACGGGGATTCGGCAACACTCTTTGGTTATACGTGGTGTTTAGTGTAAAAGTTTTTATTAGGTCATAATTGTTTTTAGCTTCCGCATTATTAGGCATTAAGTGACCATTAGATTAGCCATCACCTATTCACCCCCCCCTCTAGGTGAACTTACAATTGGTATCAGAGCTAGTGCTCTTGATATTGGGTCTAACAACCTAGAGTTAAAGATCCTCATTTTAGGCTAATCACAATATTTTGTACACACACCATGGACTTCATGTCACCACCCACCTTTGACATTCTTAACATCCAAATTTGGAAGGTTAAGATGTCTTTGTACCTCAAGGCCCTAGGCATTCATGTTATCTTGCCACTACTAATAATGCATATTCTTTAGATGGTAAGTATTTTGAGGCTAACTCAAAAGCCCTTCATGCTCTTAAATCAACCCTAAATGATGATTATTTATCTAGAGTTTCTAATGTTGAATCGGCTTTTGTAGTTTGGAACATCATCACCTCCCTTGGCGAAAGGATCTATACTATGCCAGGAGCGATTCGGATGTTGGAAGCGACACCTCCAACAAGTGCTATATGGTCCAAGGGGATAACCCCCTTGAGGTAACTACCGAATCCGAGGAGGATGATAACATGTCATATGATGAGCTTACTACCTTTTGTCAACTTGTGCTTGAAAATATGACATGATTAAAAGGAAAATAAAATTTGAAAAAGAACATTGCTTGCATGCATATAGAACAAGATTCTTTTAAATCTAACACTGCATGTTTAGAAAAAGATAAAAAAAATTTGAAAAAGAATTTTGATGCCATGCTTAATGAAAAAGATTCATTAGAAAATAAAATGGCATGCTTAGAAAAGGAAAATGAAGTTTTGAAAAATGAAAATGTTTCCCTCATGTCTAATTAAATGATTTATGTGAAGGGAACACTATTTTGAAAGATAAAATCATTTTGGTGGAAAAACAAAAAGAAGTTGTTTTTCAAGAAAATATTACTTTGAAAAGAAAATTGTTGAAAAAGAAAAAGAATTTGTTTCTAAAAAGAAAAAGAAAATGATTCTATATCTCACCATGCTTTACATGCCACAACTAATGAGATTAAGAATTTGAAAAATAAAATGGATGGTTTGAGTTCCACTTTGAACTCTTGTGCTTTTAATCATTCTAGGTTGGAGTCAATGTTTTTTAAAGAAACAAACTCCACACATTCATGCACATCATAACCATGCATTTGCTTATGTTGCACAACATGATCACACTCCTACACATAAGCATACTAAGGTGTACGTATGTACACATTGTGGCCGCAAAGGCCATTTAGCAAAGTTTTGTTATGATAATATTAATTTTCTAATTTTGCTAATTATAAAAATGTTTGGGTTCCTTACAAGACTAACCCAAAGGACCCAGAAAATATGGGTACCAAAACCCCCACCATTTGCTTTTAATGTAGGTGAGGGCTCTCACAAAACGTGAGAGGATTGGTGCCTTGGTAGTGGATGCACTTGGACATGATGGACATACTTTTGGGATGCATCACTATCAAGGAACTTTGGTGGGACAACCACCATGTTAGGAGCTTTGGAGTTGGTAACAATCTCTAAACTCTTATTTTTATGTACATGCTAGTTCATTTATCATATTCATAGCATGTTCATATTTTTGTGTGCTTCATGTGGTATTTACATGCTTAGATGTAGAATGTGTCAAACTTGCATTTATACATATATGAATAGTGAATTACAATTGATTCATATATAATTGAACTTCATGCTCATTTGTATCCACTATATGCATATGTATAGACTAGTTTTGATGATTCTCTTTTATACATGTTTTGCCTTATCTTTATGCTTTACTTCATGTATACGTATTTTTAATTCAAATCTAATAAATATACATGTATACCCGTGAGTCTCTTGCCTTCATGCAAACATCATTAATAGACTCTTTTAGATTTGGGATATGTATGTGTATTGTTAGGATTGGATTAATCGTACATATACCATGAAGATTAGTGTTTGATGAAAAATGATTTTTCGTGTTTTTGTTAAAAATGTGACTTATGATCTTTTTGAGCTTCATTAACTATTTTCATAAAAATGCTATTTACATGATCGTTTAACACTCACACTTTTGTTAAAAACATTTTGAGCCTTATTGACCATGAGTGCTTAAACTTTTGTGTATCTAGTTATGTTTATGAAAAACATAAGATTTGATATGTTTGAAGGATCTTTAACTAGTTTTTTCAAAACAATTTATACTAGTTATTTATTCTTCAAATAATTTTTGAGATTGACACATGATTCTATTTTTCTCAAAATTTGATGCTTCATGATTTGAATATTAGTTTATATGTTAGTTTTTTGTCAACACTAGGATTTATACTTGTACATATCGTGGGCCACAAATAATCTATTTATATTTGTGCTTGAACGCTTATTTGAACCCATGAAATGTGCTTGTATTGCTTGGTTTTGATGATACATACTTTTTAAACTTGTATTCCCTTTTTGGATTTGTGTTATGATCATGTGTTTTCATTTCATGTATATGTGTATTTTGCCAAACTTTAAGATATACATGTATACCTCTTGAGTCATTTGCCTTTAATGCAAATCTATTTATATGGACTCAATTGTGTTTTAAGAGATATGTATGTATACTTATTGTGTTGTCAAAACATACATATATCTTGAAATATAAATTTTGTTTTTAATAAAAAATTTTATGATGATTTTCATGTTTTAAAATTTATGATAATTGTCTTTTTTTTAAAGGAATATTGAGCTTTATTGACATCTTCATGATACCATGTTCCACATAACACTAGTGCACTCACTTCTTTTGAAATTTTATAGACTTTATGGATATTAGAGTGTTTTAGTGCCATGTGATTTACTTGTGTTTCATGAAAAATACTTTTACTTTATTCCTTGCGTGAAGGATTCCGTACTAGTTTTAAAACATTTTTATATTAACTAGTGCAAATTCTTCATATGATAGAGAATATGCTAAGCTTATTCAACCTTCAATTG